>CM069863.1:123772022-123924522 GCA_036172795.1 Pelodytes ibericus
TAACCACAGTTGTAAAGTGAGACTTGCTGTTGTATCATGGGTAACATTCTCAATATGGATGCTGGAGATAGACACCCAATTTTACTTTTACGTGCAATTAATTCAAACATAGGGGAAAAAAAGTGGCATTTGTCATATATGTGTTTGTTTTAAATGCACAGATAATCTAGTTACTGATCTCTAAATCAGAGCAGTTTGCAATCATACTCAAGCAGATCAGTCTGACAACAGAAAGAAAGCAATTAAATGCAACATTTAGGCTAAACAAGCAGAAATATGATATATGCTCGCTTGGGGGTAATAAAGTAGAGGGTTTTAAACACAGGTAAGGCTTTCTTTTGAGACCATTTTAAAGCCTTAACCCTTTGTTTATGGTTCTATTACGTTTATCACTTTATTTTCACGGACACAGTATCTCTCTGACACAAGATTAGAGGATTTTTACATTGTCATTTAATATGTATGATCACTGTGATTGATAATTTCAAAAAATAATGGTTGATCCTAGTCTGCCTAACTCTTAAGTCAACCAGGATCAACCCACCTCACGTGCCCCTTTGAATTTAGGGGTGGATGGCTGTGGATTGTGACAAGCCCCTAAGTTTGTCAAATCCGCTATACAATATCTCTATACATTTTAAGCGTCCATCGCTGTGACTGGCTGTCACAGCTCTTGGGGAGTTCAGTGGCTATCTATTTCATCTTTCCTCTGTAGCCTCACCTAGCCTCGATTATAACACAAGGTTGTTTCTCCAATGATTTGTTCCTGAATAAAAGCCTGGTCTCAAATCAAACAAATATGGAAGATTTATTATCCATTTGCTTCAGAATGAAATCCATCAGAACAGATTGTATAGAAAAAAAGTATTATAAAAGAGAGATTTGAAAAAGATGAAATTCCACAAATTGAAATAAAAAGTCTCTATAACAAATTGTAGGTACTAAAGGGACACTCCAGATCTCATGTTAAGGGACACTCCAGATCAAATGTTATGGTATTCATTTAAAGCAGTTTATTTTTCCTACATTTAAAGTGATTATGAGAGTGCAACAAATATATGACATCACTGAAGACATAACCACTTCATACTTTAGTTATCTCCATGCATAGGAGCCTTTTAAGTTGCCTCCCACGAGTTGCTGTGGATGGCCATTTTTTGCACATAGCAGAAGATCTCATGGTGGGAGGAACAATCACCAGTAGATCAAATGCAAAGGGTCACTTTGCAAGGTCAGTACTACAACAAATAAAACTAAAAATAAATATGCATGTATTTGTTCCAAAGCTGTCAGCTTTAATATGTATTTGTCTGGGAGGGGGGTTCTAACTGGAGTGATGAAGAAAATAAAAACTTGGAATTTCCTCTTGTGAGAATGCAGCTCAGTGGTAAATACTGGAAGAGGCAGATATTGAAAACTTCAGCTAATAAAAGCTACAGGAGAAAATTATAAAACCTCCCAATACATTGCTATAAACCTCCCAATACATTGCTATAAACCTCCCAATACATTGCTCCACATTATTAAAATATTAATTTTATTTATCTGAAAATATAATGTAATAAGGGGAAGATGCCAAGCAGATTTGGATTTATAATCCCATTGTTCGGTTTGGCTTTTCAACTTCATTGAGAGACTGACCGTATTCCTTTAAGCGAATCGGCTCAGTAGCTGTAAGTCAAATTTTAATTTTCATGGTTACAAGTGACAGGCCCAAAAAAATGTGCCAGCAGCCCATCTAACAGCTCAAAAATATAATTGGATGCTGAAAGGATGAAAAACCTTTGTCATAAAAAAAAAAAAAAAAAAAGCTGTAACATACTGGGTGGTTGTAGTCATATAGCTGCAAGACAAGCGAAATAAACACTCAGCCAGCCAGGCTGATCACCTGTAATACTATACTGTACAGACTGCACACCCCAAGCTAACAATCTGCTGATTCTGAGGGCTGGTGGAGTTGGCCAGGTTTATTACACTGGTGGGCTGTGTTTGCCCTAAACAATATGAATCAACACGTTTTAACTATATTTACGTGGGCTCTCCAGATCATGATCTTCTGTCAGATAATAACGGGAGGGCTTTGTTATTTTTTGTTCACTGTCAGCTTGTTTACTACCCAGAAAGCTCCCCACTGAGCATTTGTTATTGTTAATATCACATGTTAGCATTATCCCAAGCATGTGTAGCAAGCTTGCGTCACACATGCCAGCAACAGCTTAAGATGAAAAGACCAGCAGACCTGCCCCATGATATGTCAAGAGACAGTCAAGGAAGCAGAGAACAGGAAGTTTCCAAATGAAAGCTAAAGAATATCAAGTATAGTTACATACAAGTATCTGCTCTATTGATTTATTTGGTTAAAATACAAATAAATGTCAAGTCTATTTGCATGTATCTCACATAACTGCAGTGACGAGGATTTTTACCCTGCATTAATATCCTTTTTTTATGCTGGTCGGTCCCACTAGGACAGGGGTGTCCAAGTTTGTTTTGCAGTGGGCCACTTCACCGTAAATGTATTTATGTGTGGGCCACATTGATGTTTCATTTTGGGAAAAAAATGTGCGTGTGTGTGCGCGTATTATATATATATATATATATATATATATATATATATATATATATATATATACATACATACACACACACATACATACATACATACACACATACACACATATACATACATACACACACACGTGGATATATTTGTATATTTATATACACACACGTGGATATATACATACATACACACACACACACACACACACACATGGATATACATACATACACACACACACACTGATATACATACATACACACACACACGTGGATATACATACATACATACATACACAAATAATTATATATCACAGTAATGATCAGTGTGTGAGTATGTCAGATTACCCAGCAAAAAAAAAATACTCAAATTAAATGCACACAGTCATTCTTACACAAAGTTACACTTACATACACACACTCAATTACACACATAGTTGCATTTACACACACACAGTATCACACTTCCACACACATATACACTGAGTCACACTTCCACATACACTAAGTCACACTTCCACATACACTGATTCACACACACAGAGTTTTGCTTCTTTTTTTTTTTTTCTTTTTTTTTTAAAGAAAACCCCGTTATTTTGTTTGCAATAAAAAAAACACTCACATTAAATGCACACATTCAACGTGCATACACAGACACACATACACAAATACACAGTCACTCTAACACACCATGTTACACTTACATACACACACACTTTTACAATAAGGAAAAAAAAAAAACATGTTGTTTCCCCTCCCTGCTCGCTTACCTTATATCTGCATGGAGGGGGATTGTTCCATCTGAGCACCGGGATGTCACTGACAACCGGTGCTCCATCGGGGTCAGAGTGCGAAGGGGCGGAGCTTTCTCCCCTGCGTGAGAGGAGAAAGCCCCGTCCACCCGCACTCTGACTGTGTTGGAGCACCGGGTGTCAGTGACATCCCGGTGCGCACTTTGCTGGAGCGGGTGAGAGGTGCGGCTACCGCTGCCACTCTCAGGCGGGCCGCATTTGGCCCGCGGGCCGCACATTGGACGCCCGTGCACTAGGAGGCTGCTAAGCTGTCAATTCCAAAAAAGTTTAAGAATTTTTTTTAAAAAAGGTGCTCAAGAGAGTTAGTTATGGTTAGTGTTGCTGATTTTGGGAATATACTATTCATTTTAAACTCTAGTACCCCTTAGCACCAGAGACCCTGCTGGATTTATTGTAAACGTCACTGTATCCTTGTGAGTGCAGCTGAACGTAGTTAACTCCTTAACCACCAACGGTCGATCCAAGCAGCACTGGCATTTATTTTGCCATTCAGACAGAGTTAAAATGATTAACAAGCCTAAGTGTTATGTTGCCGACTGCCTATCGTTAGCTATACATCTACGAGTTACAATTAGGGATACAGTTGGGTGATGATTATGGTCGCGGTCAAAATGGCACTGTAGAAGAAAATGATTAGGAAATGGCAATACACTACTTTTAGTTATTGTCCTATAAACTTGCAAAAAACAACAAAAAAGCATATAAACCCAGGACAAACACTAGAATCTATTTAACAGGTTTTTTTTTTCCATTAGTTTTTGTAGAGGAGTAAATTATTTTTGTAGAAATCAGAAAACTCTTATTTTTACCTTAAAAAAAAAAAAAGGGACAGTAAAGTACAGTAAATGAAAAAGAAGAAAATAACAGCTAAACACAAACACTGCAGAAATGAAAAAACACCCTCTGTCCTAGGGGGCACAACATTCCAAAAATAGCCTTGTCTAAGGGCCTTAGATTTGCACCATCACTTTATAAGCCCTTGTCTGCAAACACTTTTAGTCTCTTTACCCTTTCACACAGATGGACGTTCTATACAGTCACCAGTGACATCGCCGGATGCATGTATTTTCCAGCACACGCGCACAGGGTCTTTATGGTCTCTGCTTCAGTATCCCTCGAACGAGGTTACTCTGATCAGCTCCAGGAACACAAAACACTGTTTTGGTGTATGTGTCCTTAAGACCAAAACAGCATTAAGGGGTTAAGAATGAAGATTAAAAGCCAGCTACCTACAGACAGTAAAAGGAAGTGAACACAATAACATTCTTTATATATTTTAGTTTTCCGAGTTGTGTAATGGAGTGCCGCTTGTGTAAGGATTTCCTTGTGCCATTATACATGACAAAGAGCATATTTGTTTTGGTTTCAAGGTCTTTCGATATCTGAATATGAAACAAGAACATGTTTAACAACCGACACCTTCCAAGAGCACTACTACTGGAAAAAGATTTAGAACAGAGCAGAATTAAAGGGACTCTGCAACCCGTCAACAGACGTGCAGGGAATAAAGGAGTTAACAAATTGAAGCTATCTATGCCTTTCATAGTGATACAGATACAGTAATCGCGCTAATTAATGCAAAAATACTTATGATATGATGTCATAAATTAGCATACCTGCGGCCACCAATAATGAAATGTGGCATTATATGTCAATTTGGCACACAGTTTCCCACATGTGTTGCAGAGGATTGTAGGTAAACCAGCCCACTGCAAAGATGACTACAAAGATGGCTGCAAAGATGAACATTTCCGTATTATGTGCATGCATGTGTGTTACAGCATATGGAGTGTTTTCTGCTGCAAAGTCCCTTTAATGTTAAGTTGAAAAAGTTGTGATCAAAAAGTGGAAATTTGCATTGTAACTTAAAACTAGCATTAATACACACACACACACACACACACACACACACCTATACTATCCTGAAATTAGTCCAAAACTAGTGCTGACACAACATATAATTAGATCTTACACTTATATTGAAGCCTTTACAAATAACAGCCAACCCAGATGTACCCCCGTCAGCCACCGTAATATTTTGGGAATGTCAGCCACTTGTTCTATAGAGAATAAAAGTCCACAGACTGGATTAACATCACACTGAGAAATGGCACTTCTAGTCCAGCTTAATGCAGTTGCATTTTAGGACATCTGGGCTTTTGATATTTGTCATCCCTTGCTCATCCCCGTACAGTGGTCTCCAGATCCAAACTGCTCATTTTACACTGATTAACCAACCTTTGCAAAGAAATCTGTATTTGATCCTCACTGAATCTACCAGCCTTAAAATACTCATTGACAGTCAAGTGAGAAATGCATTCTGGAGTAACCGCACTTGAACCCAACAGGTTGACATAGCAGAATGGCAATAATCTGTTGCAGGGGTTAATGTCCAAGACTAAAAAGTAACAAATACCACAGTTGTGAAACATGCCACAAACAATGTTAAAAAAAATGAAAAGCAACAGATTTTAAAAGGGAACTGTACCTTTAAAAAATTCCTGTTTATTGGATTTCAGGATTCTACACAATAGGCATTCTTTCTGTCAGGAAAATGACAGAAACTAGTTGTTTTATTTTTGGACCAGACTGCCACAGTATACATCAACAGGATACATGTTCATACCAGACTCCTATCCAGTTACTATTCTTTAACTCTCTGGGAATGGATACAAGCCAAAAAACAGAAAAACACAGAATCTCCAAAGGAAAAAGACACGCTACTAACAGAACCGACGGGAAACAATGCAGGAGGACATGGTCAAAGGGTTTTGAGCTGTAGTTAAAAAAAAAAAAAAATATGGGTGGTACAGGTAATATTGTAGTATTAAAGGGACTGTCTAGTGCCCAAAATGCATCTTCCAAAATGCATTACTTTGCTTTAAAGTGCATGTTTTACATTTTAAATGGCTTAAAATTAAAAATACTTACAGCTAGATGAATTAGTGAAATTACAGCAGTTTGCATGAAACCAGTACTGCCCACACTAGCTGAGTAAAAGTTATTTCCTTTTTTTCTGCAGGAACTATACAAGCAGTAATCTTGCACCAAAGTGAGTTTGGGGACTAGCGGTTATTATACAGCTCCCCATTAGCCCCAGCAAGCAATTTAATAGCTGTATCACCACAAGCTACTTAACTGAACAGTGTAGAGAGATGACTAGAAGAATCCTTTATAAAACTTTCATATGCCCTTCACAGAATAAAGCAAGAAAGGAAACTATTAGAATTCTGTGAAAGATCCATTATTTCATACGTCTGCACCATGTATTTACAAGCAGTATTCTTAGAAGATGTCTTTCAAGAAAACATACAGGATTTTAAATTAAGGTTATCTATTTAAAAAGGGAAGCTGTAACCTAACAAACGTTTAACAAGCACAAACATGAGAAAGTATATATATATAGCATGAGAGATTTCTGGCATCAACAGGTAACTTAGTATGCAAAGCAATTTTATGGGAAAATAACCATGTTTTTTTTTACCGTTAAATGTGTTGTTTTTCGTACTCTTGCCATATTTATTCCATTTTGCTTTGCAGGAGCAGTATACACTTAACAAGCTAAAGAAAAAAATAGGTCCTCTGAGGTCAGAAGGGGGGGGGGGGGGGGGGGGGAATCAGATAAATGCACATTAAAATGTACAGACGCTGGATCCAGTTTCCACTTCTATTCACATAGCCTTGAAACATATAGCGTTACAGAAGACAGTTTAAGAGTTTTCCGTTTTTCTTTCTTAAAAGGGCAACTCCAACAAAACAAAGTTTTTTTATATATAAATTTTGGTAGAATGTAATGCATTAGGGATACCCTATTTTGTTGAATGGTTATTGCATTAAAAAAAGAGCATGCACCCCAAGCCTGTTTAAAGTTAAGTTGATTAACCAGTCCTCTCACTCTTTAATACATTGTGGCAAAGTATTCCCTTTCACATTTTCTTTTAATAATAACCTGAATTTGCAACTGGCCAATCCTTGGCTTGTGAGACTCGTTTTCTGCTACTCGTTCCTAATTTCTAGATTTTACTTTGCCAATTGGCATTGTTTTTTACCTAACAAAGGGTGTGATGTCATCATTGATATTTGCAAATCTGTCTTTTGTTTTATGTACTACAGTTTCCCATTTTATCTGTGGTGAATTACTCATCTATGATACATATCCGATTACTTGGCAGCCCATAAAACACAGAGTTTGTCAAGTCCTGCCCATCTGTGGACTGAAACACGGAATGTGTGCATATATGACAGAGCTGCCTAGCTAAACACCCACCAGTCTCCTATGCATTATTATATGATCTGTTAGATTACCAAATGTGTTGCATTGAATTACAACATTGTTTTTGATAAGAGTAGGGCCACCAGTATATTACTCAAAGTATATTCGATGCTCTCTATAGAAAAATCACTCAAAACTAAGATAACTTCCATTGAGGAGAGAAGCATTGATTAATAATCCTCATCAACTGCATATACACATCCTGAAATGTGACCCTTTTACAACAGTCTACACAAGCTACACAGTTTAACCTTTTATGGTTTAAGTTGGTATTTTGCTGCCAATACTCTAGCATGTGTAGCATTAAAAAGGACCAAACATCCAGTATTTTGCTACGTTTTTTTTTTTTTAAACCATTTTAACAAATTTTCATAACGCAATATGTTTTGTACATGCTGGGCACTGATCTAAACCTTGTATTAACTCTCTCTCAACATGTAAAATGAGCAGCCAACTAGAAGATGCATGATGGGAAATATCACTTAATGTGTATTTGTGGTAAAGTGTGGCAAAGCAAGACAACAGATTTCCCCTAATGTTATGGTAACCAGATTTTTTTTTAAATTAAATTACATTTTCTGTACATTATATAAGCTTTATTTGTTTTGTGCTTGTGGCGTTATTTATACAATGTTTTTTTACCACAAAGAAAATATATAAGACTTCTATTGATTTCAAGTATGTCCCAAAGAACATGTAAAGTTCAATGCTACACATTTGAATACACATTACATATACACAGATCAGCCATAACATTATGACCACCTGCCTAATATTGTGTAGGTCCCCCTTTGCCGCCAAAAAGCCCTTACCCCTTGAGACATGGACTTCACTAGACCTCTGAAGGTGTGCTGTGGTATCTGGCACCAAGATGTTAGCAGCAGATCCTTTAAGTCCTGTATATTGCAAGGTGGGGCCTCTATGTACCGGACTTGTTTGTCCAGCACATTCCAGAGATGCTTGATTGGATTGAGATCTGGGGAATTTGGAGGCCAAGTCAACACCTTGAACTTGTTGTGGTGTTCCTCAAAAACATTCCTGAAGCAGTGTTGCTTGGCGGCAGGACTCATTATCCTGCTGAAGGAAGCCAATGCCAAGAAGCCAAGGGAATACCATTTCCATGAAAGGGTATGCATGGTCTGCAACAATGCTTAGGTAGGTGGTACGTGTCAAAGTAACATCCCCATGAATGGCAGGACACAAGGTTTCCCAGCAGAACATTGCCCAAAGATTCGCACTACCTCCACCTGCTTGTCACCTGTCCATGGACATAATGTTATGGCTGATTGGTGTGTGTGGATTTTTTTCTCTTTTTTTAATTACCGTATTTGCTCGATTATAAGACGACCCCCCAAACTTTGGATATTCCTTTAGGAAAAAAAAATAAAAACCTGAATATAAGACTACCCTATAGGAAAAAAGTTAAACTTGTATATATTCACATGTAAATTGCTTTTTTAATAAAAAAAATTATATAAAAAAATGCATTTATTGTTTTTATTTCCATTTATGTGCCAATGTTGCCTCTCTCTTTCCCTTGCCACCAGCTTGGTCTCTCTCCCCCCCTTAGTGTTGTCTCTCTCTCCCCCTCCCTTTGACTCCCCCCTTGCCTCTGTCTCTCTCCCCCCCCCCCCCTTGTTTCTCTCTGCCCCCCCCCCCTCCCCCTGTTGCTCTGTCTCTTCCCCCCTCCCTCCCCTTGTTGCTCTGTACCCATGTACTCATCGCGCAGACATCCCCTGCTGTTAGAGAGGGGGATCCAGGTCCCCTGCAGCTCTGCTGAGGACCTGGATCCCTGTCTTATAATCTGACCTCAATTTGAGGTCAGATTATAAAACGACCTCGATTATAAGTCAAGGGGTATTTTTCAGAATTTGTTTTCTGAAAAAAAACCTTGTCTTATAATCGAGCAAATACGGTAAATACAAGATATGCACATGGCTTTGGCTAAAAGTGTTTTAGCAATACTTGGCTGTGGCTAGAAATATATGCACTATTGATGTGCCACAGAACTTTGATTGAAAACGTTTGGCTTAGTGGCTTGTTACAGTGCTCTGATTGGCAAATATTTACAGTACATACCAAAAATGTTAATAAAACATTTTAAAACATGCCACCAGACCTATTCAAGAATGATCAAGGACACATTTAGACTAGACCCAATCCAGCAACTGTCCCCTGAATGCAGGGGATATCTGGTCACCCTAGACTCCGTCATAGGGAATCACTTTCCTATTATCAGAGAATGATGAACTCCATCTCCATACTAACAGAAACCACGTAAACCAGCGATGTAAGGGGGAAAATATCTAAGTCAATTGACAGAAATACAAACACTTAACCAAATGAGAAATAAATAAAATATGATTTATGGGATTTTCCTCATGAATGCTATTTGACAAATTACGAAAATAATAATAGAATAACCACCTGGAAATAAACCACTAAAGATATTTAGACATACACGAATTGAAAAAGTAACAGAACCAAGAGAAGCTAATGAGGTTTGAAATCATTAAAGGGAGACTAACACAAAAAGAATATGAACTGGGAAACTAAAAATTATATACATTTAAAATCTATTACATTCTATGCTCTTACATTTATAATATTCATTTACTGACATAAGCATATTTTATTTCTACCCTTGTGTTAAATTGTTCTTCCATTTTCATATCGAAACAAATATTGACATTTGGTTTAGTGCCAGCATGGGCCTTAGAAACATTTGCACCTAACTAGAAAAAAAAAACACTATTAAACATGGTGTGCCAGCACATCAATTATATGATCTATTAAAGACGCTGCAAAATATTTGCACTATATACAGAAAAATAAGCATTGTAAACAGGTAAAAATATAAATAAAATACATTTTAGATGAAGTAAAATTGTGGCACTTTATTACCGTATTTGCTCGATTATAAGACGAGGTCTTTTTCAGAAAAAGATTTCTAAAAAATACCCCTCATCTTATAATCGAGGTCATCTTATAATCGAGGTCATCTTATAATCTGACCTCAAATCGAGGTCAGATTATAAGACATGGATCCAGGTCCCCAGCAGAGCTGCAGGGGACCTGGATCCCCCTTTCTAACAGCAGGGGATGTCTGCGCGATGAGCGCAGACTCCCCTTCTTCCGCCCGGCACGACCGCCGGGGCTTCTATGAAGAAGCCGGGTACTTCCGCTTTCGTCACAGAAGTCCCGGCGGTCGTGCCGGGCGCAGCAGGGGAGGTCTGCTGCCCCACTAGCCACCAGGGAGAATCGGGCAGCCGGGGGATGTCTGCACAATACGTGCAGACATCCTCCATGCTGCCAGACACCTCCGTCTATTATGACGGACCAGCTGTCCGTCATAATAGATGGAGGTGTCGGGCAGCATGGAGGATGTCTGCACGTATCGTGCAGATATCCCCCGGCTGCCCCCACTAGCCACCAGGGATAATGCCAAAGGTGAGGGGGAGGGAGGGGGGCAGAGGGGGAGGGGGGACAGAGCAACAAGGGAGGGAGGGGGGAAGAGAGACATGAGGAGGGGGGGCAGAGCAACAAGGGGAGGGAGGGGGGAAGAGACAGCAACAAGGGGAGGAAGGGGTTAAGAAACAGAGACAAGGGGAGGGGGGGGAAGAGACAGACAAGGGGAGGGAGGGGGTGCAGAAACAGAGGCGAGGGGGGAGAGAGACAACACTAAGGGGGGGAGAGAGAGAGGCAGCATTGGCACATAAAAAGAAATAAAAACAAGAAACACGTTTTGATATCATAATTTTTTATTAAAAAAGCAATTTACATGTCAATATATACAAGTTGATCTTTTTTCCTATAGGGTAGTCTTATATTCAGGCTTTTAGTTTTTTTCCTAATGGAATATCCAAAGTTTGGGGGGTCGTCTTATAATCGAGCAAATACGGTAACAAAGAGAGACTATGAGAGTAGAACAAAACATTTTAAAACATGGTATTACCCCACAATGACTTAATGTGATAACTACTGAAGTACTGAAGGGAAGAACTGTATCAGGATTTTTTTTTTATTCAAAAGGTGGCAAAATTCCAGATTCAAACAATGCAAAGACATTCATGGTTTAAATAACAAAAGTTCAAAAAAATGCAAGCTTTTTGATTGCTGTAAAGATGCCAAGATTTTATTTAGTAATTACAACCTGCTAAACAGAAAAACACAAGTCTCTAAGGTTCTGTGGCCTTCAGACTTGGTAAACCATATAAGAAGTAAACTTCTATTGCAGATATAAACAACAACTGTACAACTGAATCAATAGAATAAACATTACATTACCATTTATTTATATAGCACCAACAATTTATGTAGCGCTTGGTAAAGTGCATAGAAGGAAACTATCTACTATGTTAGACAAACAGAGACAGACTGATACTTGAGGTAGAGAGCCCTGCTGGTAAGCTTACATTTAAGAGGGGGGAAAAGAGACTGTCGGATCGGACAATCTCTATATGCCAGTTAAGAGAAAGACACTTTTTAATTGTAATCAATACAGGGGACCTAATAATATTTAAGTGACATTAAAATATGTATTTTATATCTCTGTATGTCCCTCACTCTATATGATAACATCTTTTTTCTCACCCTCCTATGGGTGGTATGTACTCAATGTTGGGAGAGGCCTGGGAAGTTTGAGGGTTCTGCACTGTTCCCAAAGCCAGAGAAGAGAGAAACTAGATATGGGGTATATTGAAGCTAACTGTCAAGATAAAGTGTATTTAATTTCTTTTAAAAACAATGGTAATAATACAAACAAAACTGTATAATATATGGAAAGGACCGATATAATAAAGGTCAATAAAATAATTTGAGTTGTTAGACCAGACGTTTCACCTTAGGCAGGCTTCAGTAAAAGGAAGACACTTGAATCCTAAGCTTTATGTGAGCAGCGGTCTGGCTATTATAGTTTGTTCTTTTGATTAATTTGTTTTTATAAATATGCAGAGATTTACAAATATATGTTTAATTTAGAAGATTAACACAGATTTTAGTAAATAATCCTTCAGATAAATGGGAGTCCAGGTGTTTATGCTGCACACAAAGTATTAATTAAACAGAAGCAGTTCTATTGTGGAGCTAGGAATAAACATATATCAGCTTATGGCAGGAGTGTTTTTTGTACATTGTTGTACTTTTATAAGTGCTTTATAACTGACAAATTGGCTGTATAATGACCATTTTAAAATATGCTCTATAATTAGTTACTTTTAGTACAATTGCCCATAACAATTTTAAATGCTAGAGCCTTTGTGCCCCTCCAGCTGATGGAGAACTACATCTGTCATGCACCCATACCAGTCTCTTAGCTTGACAAATCCCAGGAGTCACAGCTCCTAAAATCCATATTGCAGGCTCCTAACTTATTCAAATATTTTACATAGAACTCAATGAAACTACACTTTCCCTGGCTCCTAAAAATAGCTAGAATGGCCATAAAACTGGTCTGTTTGTTTCCTAAAGTCTACAAAAATACCGTATTTATCGGCGTATAACACGCGCCGGCGTATAACACGCACCTAATTTTAAGAAGGAAATTTCAGGAAAAAAAACTTAAGAACTTAAATTAAGAACTTTGAAGCCCAATATGCCATTTTAATATGCCAGGATATTGCCCCCAATATGCCATTTTAATATGCCAGGATATTGCCCCCAATATGCCATTTAATATGCAGGATATTGCCCCCAATATGCCATTTAATATGCAGGATATTGCCCCAATATGCCATTTAATATGCAGGATATTGCCCCCAATATGCCATTTAATATGCAGGATATTGCCCCCAATATGCCATTTTAATATGCCAGATATTGCCCCAATATGCCATTTAATATGCAGGATATTGCCCCCAATATGCCATTTTAATATGCAGGATATTGCCCCCAATATGCCATTTAATATGCAGGATATTGCCCCCAATATGCCATTTAATATGCAGGATATTGCCCCCAATATGCCATTTAATATGCAGGATATTGCCCCCAATATGCCATTTAATATGCAGGATATTGCCCCCAATATGCCATTTTAATATGCCAGATATTGCCCCAATATGCCATTTAATATGCAGGATATTGCCCCCAATATGCCATTTTAATATGCCAGGATATTGCCCCCAATATGCCATTTAATATGCAGGATATTGCCCCCAATATGCCATTTAATATGCAGGATATTGCCCCCAATATGCCATTTAATATGCAGGATATTGCCCCCAATATGCCATTTAATATGCAGGATATTGCCCCCAATATGCCATTTTAATATGCCAGATATTGCCCCAATATGCCATTTAATATGCAGGATATTGCCCCCAATATGCCATTTTAATATGCCAGATATTGCCCCAATATGCCATTTAATATGCAGGATATTGCCCCCAATATGCCATTTTAATATGCCAGATATTGCCCCAATATGCCATTTAATATGCAGGATATTGCCCCCAATATGCCATTTATTATGCCAGGATATTGCCCCCAATATGCCAGGATATTGCCCCTTAGTATGCTCGTTATGCCACCCTCCTCCCCCCCCTTCCCCAGACCCCAGTACTTACCTCGTTCCTGCTCTGTCCCCCGGTGCTCTGAAGCTGCGTGGCTGTGAGGGAAGCGTTGTGAGCTTCCCTTCAGCCGCGCGGTCAATAAAGTTTGTTTTAAAAAAAACACACTTTATTGACCGCGCAACCGGAGGGAAGCTCACAACGCTTCCCTCATAGCCACGCAGCTTCAGAGCACCGGGGAACAGAGCAGGAACGAGGTAAGTTTTAGATTTTTTTTTTTTTTTTTTTCTGTTTGTCATTTCAGAGTTACTGAATAAATCCCATATCCATGTAGCTGGCATGAAGTCCTAGGTTGTGCGAGCGCAGAAGTAGGTTTGTCAAAATCCAAAATAGGTAGCAGTTATAGTCATCAGAGGCGTCGTTAGGGGGGGGGGGCTACTGGGGCTGGAGCCCCGAGTCTCCTGATCATAGCCCCGAGTCTGTGAAGCTTCCCCTGCTTCCTGCCACGAGGGATGCTGTGGAGAGGCTGCTCTCTGCTCCAGGGGCTGCAGAAAAGCCTCCTCTATGACCTGCCACTTACCTCCCATCCAGGAACAGGCTGCACAAGGTAGGATCTCCATGTATTTTTATATAAATATCACCAACAGGTGAGTACTGGGGAAGGGGGTGGAGGGAGGGTGACATTAATGGGCAGAATAACCCTGGCAAATGATGGATAAATGAACCCTGGCAAATGGTGGGGAAATTAACCCTGGCAAATGATGGGGAAATTAACCCTGGCAAATGATGGGGAAATTAACCCTGGCAAATGGTGGGGAAATTAACCCTGGCAAATGATGTATAAATAACCCTGGCATATGATGGAGAAATTAACCCTGGCAAATGGTGGGGAAATTAACCCTGGCAAATGGTGGGGAAATTAACCCTGGCAAATGGTGGGGAAATTAACCCTGGCAAATGATGGGGAAATTAACCCTGGCAAATGATGGGGAAATTAACCCTGGCAAATGGTGGGGAAATTAACCCTGGCAAATGGTGGGGAAATTAACCCTGGCAAATGATGGATAAATTAACCCTGGCAAATGATGGATGAATTAACCATGGCAAATGATGTATGAATTAACCCTGGCAAATGATGTATAAATAACCCTGGCAAATGGTGGGGAAATTAACCCTGGCAAATGGTGGGGAAATTAACCCTGGCAAATGGTGGAGAAATTAACCCTGGCAAATGGTGGGGAAATTAACCCTGGCAAATGGTGGGGAAATTAACCCTGGCAAATGGTGGGGAAATTAACCCTGGCAAATGGTGGGGAAATTAACCCTGGCAAATGGTGGGGAAATTAACCCTGGCAAATGGTGGGGAAATTAACCCTGGCAAATGATGGATAAATTAACCCTGGCAAATGATGGATAAATTAACCCTGGCAAATGATGGATAAATTAACCCTGGCAAATGGTGGGGAAATAACCCTGGCATATTATGGAGAAATTAACCCTGACAAATGATGGAGAAATTAACCCTGACAAATGATGGTTAGTGATGGTCTGTGCGGAACGGAAATGCCCCCTTCCCTGCAATGAGATATAGCAGCAGGGAGGGGGACATATTGAGCAACACTTTTTTTATTTTTTTTTAAATACACCACTTGTATGATTATGTGACAGACTTGATGTATGTATGAGTGTATGTGGAAGACTGTATGTGTGTGTGTATGTATGAGAGTATGTGACAGACTGTACGTATGTATGTGATAGACTATGTATGAGTGTGTGTGTCTATGTGACAGATTGTATGTATGTATGTATCTGTGTGACAGACTGTATGTATGAGTGTGTGTCTGACACTGTTTGAGTGTGTGTCTATGTGACAGACTGTATGTATGTATGAGTGTGTCTATGTGACAGACTGTATGTATGTATGAGTGTGTCTCTGTGACAGACTGTATGTATGTATGAGTGTGTCTCTGTGACAGACTGTATGTATGAGTGTATGTGACAGACTGTATGTATGAGTGTATGTGACAGACTGTATGTATGAGTGTATGTGACAGACTGTATGTATGAGTGTATGTGACAGACTGTATGTATGAGTGTATGTGACAGACTGTATGTATGAGTGTATGTGACAGACTATGTATGCATGTACGAGTGAATGTGACAGACTGTTTGTATGTATGAGTGTGTGTGTGTGTCTATGTGACTGACTGCATGTATGAGTGTGTATGTGTGTCTGTATATGACTGCATGTGATTGTGTGTATGTGCTGTTGTCTGGCTCCTAGATTTTTTACTGGCTCCTAAAACTCAGTTAAGTTCATCAAGCCCTGGCATAAATGCAACTAGTTATATACATCTATTTGGGGTCTACCTCAAGCTTTTGAAAAGGCTGGAAATATTTAATATTTTACAGGTTTTGTGATTATAAACGTAATATTTTTTTGCTGCGAGGGTGGTGGGTGCATGGAATAGCCTTCCAGTAGAAGTGGTAGAGGTTAATACAGCGAAGGAGTTTAAGCATGCGTGTTACAGGTATAAGGTTATCCTAGATATTAGGATATTTAAGACTGACCACACCTGTACCTATGCATCCTATACCTTTATCTTATATCTTTACCTTTACCTATGCATTACTATACCTGTATCTTATATCTGTACCTGTGCATCCTGCACCTGTGTCTGTCCTAATAGCTTATATCCATACCTATGGATCCTGTACCTGTCCATATAGCCTAAATCTGTACCTATGCATCTTGTATCTTTATCTATATATGCATCTGTATCATATATGTACTCATGCATCATCATGTACCTATATCTATCTACATATATCCTATATCTATACCTATGCATTCTGTACCTCTGTCTGTCTACCTATCGATCATGAGACATCATTATATTTTAAGTATTATTAAAGCTGTGGGCTATAGCCCCAGATCATTTTTGAGCCTAGCAACGCCCCTGATAGTCATCATGCTGGGTACAGCATAACCCATACCAAGCTTGACTGGTGATATCTTTCCATTGCAACAATAGACCAAGATGTTAATTTGTAAAATAACAGCAATATTTATTTACATCATTAACTCAATGAAAATAAAATGCATCAAATGTTATGTTTTAGTCAAAGCTAATCTCTTTGTATTCTTAAGATGTGATTTAACACAGCTGACCAGTAAACTTTGCCAGAGTTTTTAAGCTAGTCATTGGATCACCTAGTGTGCCATAGCTAAACACAGTGAAAAACAGGTCAAGCATCAAAGCAAGCTCCATTTTAAATCAGATCTCTGCATGCTTTCAATGATCTGACCTCAATTTTTTTGACAAACCTCTCAGAAACATGCTTTGCTTTCCTTTTTTCATATGAAAAGGTTTATGAAATTCAGCAATAAAATGTATAATCTAGATTCGTGCAGACTACAATGCAGGTCCTGACAAAGGTTTGCTGACTTTAGGAGCAAGTCTAGTTACTTATAGAAGCCAAAACCTCCATAGAGTTGTTTTTAATACAATCAAAAAAGTTAAAACAAAGGGTTGGCTCTTGGGGTTTGTAAAGCAATAAAACAGTGATGCAGCAGTAAATTATAATACGTTAGCTTTTAAAAAGTCACATGTAAATCACATTTTATGGCTTGAACAGACCCTGCTACAGCCCCCCTTTGGGTCTGCAATCCAGATTACTCTAATTCTTACTCTAGTAATTGTGTGACTGTGCACAGACTGATTAACCAAACATGCTATACATGTACAGTGAGTCAATTACCGTATATACTCGAGTATAAGCCGACCCGAATATAAGCCGAGGCACCTAATTTTACCACAAAGAACTGGGAAAAAATATTGACTCGAGTATAAGCCTAGGGTGGAAAATGAGGCAGCTACTGGTAAATATTGCCCCCAATATGCCATTTAATATGCCAGGATATTGCCCCCAATATGCCAGGATATTGCCCCCAATATGCCAGCATATTGCCCCCAATATGCCAGCATATTGCCCCCAATATGCCAGGATATTGCCACCAATATGCCAGGATATTGCCCCCAATATGCCAGGATATTGCCCCTTAGTATGCTCGTTATGCCACCCTCCTCCCCCAGACCCCAGCACTTACCTCGTTCCTGCTCTGTCCCCCGGTGCTCTGAAGCTGCGTGGCTGTGAGGGAAGCGTTGTGAGCTTCCCTCCAGCCGCGCGGTCAATAAAGTTTGTTTAAAAAAAAACACCACTTTATTGACCGCGCGACCGGAGGGAAGCTCACAACGCTTCCCTCACAGCCACGCAGCTTCAGAGCACCGGGGGACAGAGCAGGAACGTGGTAAGTTTTAGATAATTTTTTTTCCCAACCGACTCGAGTATAAGCCGAGGGGGGCATTTTTCAGCACAAAAATTGTGCTGAAAAACTCGGCTTATACTCGAGTATATACGGTATATTGGTTGCAATGCAACACGTGCAGCTGGATCACACGCTATTCAACATAGCTTTATTAGAACCGCACTGTTCGGGTTCGTACCGACCATTACGGTGTTCGGACCCCGGACCCGAACACGGACATTCCACTGTATGTTCGTGTTGGAGTTCGGGGTTCGGATATAAACCGAAAGTCTATAAACCGAAAGACATTCGGTTTATAGACTTTCGGTTTATAGAATAGCAATAGCATTACATGTATTCCATAAACCGAAAGTCTATAAACCGAATGTCTTTCGGTTTATAGAATACATGTAATTCTATTGCTATTCTATAAACCGAAAGTCTATAAACCGAACGTCTTTCGGTTTATAGACTTTTGGCTTATGGAATACATGTAATGCTATTGCTATTCTATAAACCGAAATAGAGTCCCCATTCATAAGAATAGGTCAATTGACCTATTCTTATGAATGGGGACTCTATTTTGGTTTATAGAAAGCCAATAGCATTACATGGCTATTGGCTTTCAATAAACCGAAATAGAGTCCCCATTTATACGAATAGGTCAATTGACCTATTCGTATGAATGGGGACACTCACCCACATTTTACTTCATTTTGCAGCCTTCTAGCCCTTTCCAGGACTTTTTTAGAGGCATTTTAGTGGCCAAAAGTTCGACCCCGAAACCAGACTTTTTTCCGAAGTTCGGCCGAACCCACCGAACCCGAACATCCAGGTGTCCGCTCAACTCTAGTGACCATCCATCATATGTTCTACTTACATTTTGTAGATTAGGAAAAAAAAATATTTTTGGTGTTAACTCAAAAAAGATTAGAGTTTTGAAAATCTTTACTGGTCGACTAAATTAAGAAAGATTAGACAATTGGGTATTCCACGAGGCTACAAACCAAATTACTTAAGTGTATTAGCAAAGCCTTTAACAAGCTTTATCAAACCAGCTAGAAAATGTCACATAGCAACGACGACGTCATTAGATAAAATCAACATAATAGGACAATATATAACAAAACTGTATTTAATGCTGCACTAAACTACTCTATATTACACTGTATTTAAAGAAATTCCTTTTTAGCACTTTTTAAAAACAGACTCATCGAGCCAAGAATTACCATGACAGGTCGTTAACTAAAATGATACAAACCTAAGAGGGAACATGTGTTGATCTAATGCGTAGAAAAACAGAGAAGTTATCAAGAAAAATAGCCTTGCACAGCTCCCTTGTTAATAACTACACTTGACAGGAGGTGAACTTTGCACGACTGACAAAAAGAAGGCGTGCAAGAAAATGTGAAGTTGAATTAATGTTTACACCATCGGCACGCAAAACTACGGAGCTTGCAATTTTATTATTGCCATCCAAAAACAAATCTGCTGCGCAGCCAGCTGTCCTTTCCCCCAATTATGGAAAAATCTCAGCCTACATCCAGACGTATAACCTTCACTCTACTCAAGGGCCAAAAATATATCTGCGTTACTGAAAGACGTTTGAGAGAAAGACAAAACCACAATGACTAAAAGGGATAAAAGCTATCCACGGACATGAAAGCTCCAATCTTATGTCACGTTCCCCTTGATTTCTAATTATAAGGAGGGATCTACAAACAAAAAAAAAAAGCTCTCTTCCTACAATTATGAATGGGGAGGTGCACAGTGAATCTGTAATTGAAACCAGTCATTCTTCCTCCTTCTGTATAACCAAATTTACACAGTCTCACTCAGTACAATAATGCATAATATCTCATGTAGAAAGGCAGATCACATGCAAGAGAACCAAACAATATAAATATGAGTCAGTTAAGGAAGGGTCCCTTTGTATCAAAGCCGCTTTCTTTACACATTACAGTAAATTAGGATAGGATAAATAAATGGCATCCGTGATGGCCTAGAATTCCCAACTGTATTTGTTATATTCAAGTTGTATAGTACACACACTTCCTATTGGACTTGGTTCTTATTTGATACCAACCAGCATAATCAATTAATTTTTTTGAGCATTTATAAAATGCACTAGGCAAGGAAGAATGATAATTCACAATATTTTACATTTATTTTACCAAGATAAAGTGTGTCATGCTCTTCCTCCTTATACCTCACCCCACTGACAGATTGTCAAGTGTCCAGCAACTGAACAATTTGTGTTTTTTTCTATGGGTATAAAATGATTAATTGCATATAACCAGCCCCTCAGGCCACCCTTAAACACCCAACAGTTCAAGTTCATAAGGCGTCATCCCATATGACCTCAGCAATACTAGATACAGGGCCACATCATTCTGTACATAGTGACTAATTGGTTTTACTTTAGTATGGTTTGTATATATTACAACACACGGCATACAGGAAATACCTTTGGTTTCAGATATTTTGTTCACTCACGCCCTGCTTAAGAAAATATCATGATGCACAGAAAACTATTAAGCAAAGTTATGTGAAGTCAATGAGAACAACGTTGGTTCTGGTCAAGAAAATACAACTAAGAAAACAAGTAGGAATCATAGGAATCACAGGCATTTTATCTTCTATCCCTCCTCCCCCACTTCTCCAATGCAAGTAATGGCATTACTGCATCCTTATTATATGTACTAAGCATCTACACTGTTGTGTAAGTGCATTGGTTATACCCAGAGTCTTCCAGTGCTCAGTTATTAGTTAATGGAGTTTTTGATGCTGCTGTATGGACAGGGTTACAGGACCCATGAGGATAAGATGAGAGAGTGTTCCATTATTATAATAGCAATGTCAGTGACCACGCACGTCCATACAAAGCTACAAAACCTAGAATACATTTGAGAGTAGTTTTTGTAAAGTAAGAAGTAATTCTTTGGGAAGAGCTGGGTCACACTGTCTGTTGGTAATTTATTACAACAGTTACTTTCGCGGAGACCTGATCTTGCCCCATCAGTCCATTTAACTGAATCATTCTGGCTTTAGGGTCGTGTGTTACCAAGTATAATATAGACATGAATAAGTAGAAGATTTTTTAAAACTGGGTAAAAACACATTTTTAACTGTATATTACAAAATGATATGATCCTCACTGTATGCACCAATAACATACCATATTTAATGGCAACATCTAAGTGAATGAAGGATTAAACCCCAAAATCGGTTTTAACAAGAAAGAAGGCTACTTCAGTTAAACACTATTCAAATGATACTGTCCAAGTATTTGCAAAATGTGTAGCAACAGACAAAACCTTTTGAGCAACTGACTCCATCATTGGTGTATGGCAGGGCTTGACAAACCCCAGACGCCATGGCGACCAGGAAATCAGACCTGGCGCCAGGGTTTCTCGAGCCCCGCATGGTGCACTCGTTGCTGGGATCTTTTAAAAGAAACCAAACAAAAAAAGCGTAATCCTCCGGCACGCGAGGGAGCAGAGTTTGTGACTTCCTGCTCCGCCCCCTCGCGCACCGTGCTGAATTGTCCGAGTACAGGGCTGGAAGCAACAAATATCTGTGCCTTTGTAAGAGGCACAGACCAATGTGGACTGAAAATGCCCCTGCGCAGTGAGGTATAGCAGCAGGGAGGGGCGACAGGATAGATAAAAAACTAAACTGCTTAAGATAAAAGAAAACGGCTCACTTGTATGTCTGACTGACTGCGTGTGTGAGACTGGCTGACTGTATCTGACAAGTTATCTCAATCAAGGCTCACCCTGCTCCTCATTACAGTGACGCCCACAAAATCTGAAGGATGTACAGTAACTAAACAGCAGTCTAATAAGAACCAAATATGTAAAACTGTTCTTTCCACTCAATTATTTTGATCAAATTTTCTTTATCGTCCAACTATCCTGCAGCTGGCAAAACAAATCCTACCAAGTACCACTAATAAGGTGTGTATGTCCTAACTCAAAGGAAAGCTGTGCACTCTTACTACACAGATTTGGAAAGAGTTTAGAACCCAGCTAGGAAAAATAATAAGACTTCTAAAACCCTGCATATTTAGTTAATAAACATTCCAACCTCTGTACATATTCCAGCTAAAATAAACGCAGGTTTCAAGCAGTTTTATGAAAACAATTCCCTGAATGAGTTTCTTGTAGATCAAATGAAAAAATTAAAGGGTCTACCCACATTCTCAATAAGCTTGGCTTATTCTTTGCATTGAAACTGTGCTTTTAGACATAGTACCGTATTTGCTTGAATATAAGACTTGTTGTTTTTTTCAGAGCAAATGCTCTGAAATTGCCACTCATCTTACATTTGAGGTTCATCTTATAATCAGACTTCAGATAGAGGTCTGACTGGAAGACTGGGATCCAGGTACCCTGCAGAGCAGCATTGGGTAAGTCTGAGGGAGGGAGGGAGGCAGCATTGGGTAGGGAGGGGGAGGCAGCACTGGTTAAATCTGGGGGGGTAGGGGCAGCATTGGCTACATCTGGGGGCAGATGGGCAAATAAAAGAAAATAAAAACAAGAAATACATTTTTTTCTATAATTTTTATTAAATATGAAAAAGCAATTTACATGTGAATATATGCAAGATAAAAAAAAGATTCCTATAGGGTAGTCTTATATTCAGGATTTTAATTTTTTTCCTAAAGGAATATCCATACATACATTTATAAATCCTGTGGCACTTCCTATTTAATTTGTGTGTGTGAAACTACATCCCGATCAGAAGAGCACTTCCTTCTCTGTTTGTCCCTTTGTTTTTAATAGAATGTTAATATAGCTATTGTCATAACCATGACAATTTTAATATTTGTCCATGTCTAGCCAAGGACTAATAGTCTTTTAGCTGTGCTCACTGAAATCCCAGCGACTTTGCTACACAATCATTACATGGCACACATACAAAAAACATAAATGCATAATTACATTGACGATTGCCTCCCAGTCATTTACACAGCGCACACAGATTATGCAGATAGTGGGGGAGACTAAGACACTGCAAATTAATGCATGCAGCAGCAAATAACCAAGACGGAAGATAAAAAGACACAAGTGCTACATTCACTTAAATACAAAGCTCACATTGTATAAGCAGAACATAAAAGACGCCACAACCCATCCATGACTACAAGATAAGAGCATGAGGAAAAAGGAAAGAAAAAACCCAATTGCTGCAAGGCGAGTTGTAATCACATACATATTAATGGCATAGCTTAAAGAATGTGCTATGTACATTCTACATAACTTACAACAGGATCACCTGGTTTACGCCAGTCACAATGGACACAATTCATGCTAAAAAAAATGATTCTTGACGGACTACTTTTTATTATGTATTATTTTAGGAATATTTATTGTCTTTATTATTTAAGAAATAACAACTGCAACACACTACTTATAATTCTTTTGGAACGTCATTATTGCTCTTCAGTGAGAGGAGTTGTTTGGTGAGGAAACAAAATGAAATTCTTTGGTGCAGAGTCCAATGCTTAGTCACACTGTACATATGAGGATGGCATAAACAGAGCGAATGGAGATCATACTTTCCCATCAAGTCATCGCATGTTCTGTTGTCTCAATACATATAAAAAAATTTTTTAAAAAAAAAGGAAATAAAAAGCACACCCAAACCTGTGAAAATGTGTTAATTTTTTTGAGTGGCTGTTTTACGAATGGTAACATTTACCCCACACAGATAATCAAAATAAATGTTACGGTTAATCTTTAGCCACGCTAAATTCCTGAAAGTTATCAGTTTCCTAGTAATTGGTGCATCATCCCCCATGGGTGAAAAATGGTATGTCCTGTCAGCTTCTCAAGCTGAACTGAGTAGAATGGTGACCAATCAAGGACAGGCAATTTAAAAGATTGTTTCTTGCAGAAGTAAAAGATTTTCTAACACAGGGAATGACAAGATTAATTTGATTTTAGGAGCCAGACAAAAAATGTAGTTGCGCTGCAATAATTTACCAGGTGGCAGCAGCAAGGGGGGGTTGTATATAATTTAAGGTAAATTTACATTTCAAATATGACAGCTCCTCTTTTAATAGTCGTTAAGTAGAAAGACTAGACGAATGTATTTGAAATTGATTTTTGGGGGAAGAAAAATTTATTTTTTATGAATATTTGTTCCTAGCATGTTATAGTAGCAGGTTGGCTCTTAGAGTCATCCCTGGCCTAAGAATTAAACAGAGCACATATTTGGATCAACCAGTAGCTAACCTTGAAGACATTAAAGGACTGCATACAACAGGTTTCATTAATTCCACTGATCTAAAAATGTTACTCCAACTTTTGTTTTCAATTGCACAGTTTGGATCCCACATAGGTCTGCTTGGCTACTAAAGTCTAGAGGGATTTGGCAACCCACGTACTATGTTCATGCTTTTGATATCAGAGCTGTAATGTGTGCCAACTGCAATACTTAGGCAAACCATAAGAGTTAAAAACGTCCCACCATGCTATCACAGTCAAATAAATAAAATAAAAAAACAGTCTGACACAACAAACCACTTTTAAGTAGACTCTGAGCAAGCAAGTCCCACACTTCCAAGCAAAATAATGTGAAGACTGTACAACCCTGACACATAAAACTCACAGACACAGCTTAGTAATGAAGTTAGGATGCAAATGTCAAATAACCAGGCACACACACACAAAAAAAATATGCTATTACATTTCACTCAGAAACCAAACCTCATAAGAACATAACCAAAAAATGTGTAGTAATGCAGGAGTTAAAATGCTTCACTACAGGCAGCATCTGTAAAGCAGCTGTAAAACTGCTACTTAAATACTCATAACATTACACAACAACCGCAAACCGTGCCAATCTCATGTGCAATAAAGAGCACACTTTCAAAAGGAAGCATTTATAAAGAAGTGTCCTGTAGTGTGTCCAGAATGTTTTCCCCCATTGCCAATGCAGCATGTAGACTAAAGGTACAAATTACCATGTCATCATACCTTGATCCTTAGAGGACATTGGGGGGCCCATGTATAAACACGGTGCACAAGCAGGTTGGCGCAATCTGTGTGCGTGCCAATGTATAGAGTAGACTCCCCAACAAATTTCGGGAGTGTGCGTTATCTACGCAGAATATGTAGATTTTGGGTGTGTACGTGGTTGTATAATCTGCGCCTGTTTTGTGTCAGGGGAACCTCTGATGTCCCTTTCCAGCATTGCAAAGTGTGAGATTGTGCCTTTTTATAACATTTCTCAATTGCTTCAGTTTTCTTGCTCTTAAAGTGAAGAGAGATTACCATAACTCCATAACTGTGGTCTGCATCCAAGCATTCGGATGTATGGTTGGAAACTTCCTGAGTAACGAAAAAAGAAATCCATTTTATGTGTTCAGATGGAATGAATGAATCAAGGCAGTTCCTATGGGATCTACTCTGTGGTTAATTACAGTTTCCCCCTGAAGACCTTTGCATTCTACATTCTGCAGGAGAGTATGTCAAATTTACATGTACCCAGCAAAAAACTGTCTGACTTTGCAATTCTAGCTGCACAACGAGTGGAAAATACCTTCAGATATGTGTTCTGTATAGGCACACACTGTAAGATTATTTAACATTTTGAATACTTATTGCGCTGTAATATGCATTAAAAAAAAAAAAAAAAAAGATAGGCCCCCTTCAAGTTGTAGTGGTCCTTTAAAATTATTTTATAGAGGCAGTAGCTAGGCCACATAACTGGTTTTAATGTTACATGACAGGTCCATTTTAACAATACGATCCTATCTACAGAGTGACCACCCATACTACATTAACTTGTTTTCAAAATGGTTTACTTGTAGAAATCATCTTGGCTGTCTGACATCTTTTTCCACAGGATAGCAAAAGACAGAAAAAAACTTTTAATAACAACAATAGCTGTAATGGCATCAGCGATGTTGGTTTGCAGCCTGTAGCCATGTGTGGTGATACTGACAGAAGAGGGGGCGGGTATCTGGTTTCTATGGACAGACAGTACTGACGAAGAGCTGTCACAAGGACATTCACACAAATGTACATGAACATTCCTGAACTGTGATCCATGTTCCCATTCCCAAAATGATGAAACATCAGTACAAACAAAGTCCAGAAAAAGTCAATGAGAATACAGGATTTCATCTGTGTAAACTGCATGAAAACGTACAAAAGAATGTTTTCAAACCCAGTGTTTCCACATTTGATATATTATTATTAGCCACTTCAGTAACCCCCCACTTACAAGCACAGAATCACATGTTCTTCAGAGTGCTTTGTACATCACGCACATTCGCAGGATAGGAATGACATGTGCAATGCAGACAAATTAAGCCTTTGAGAGATCAGGGGGTAAGCAATTCATTTAGGAAGACATTGTAACCACATAAAAATCCAGCTGCCTCATGTAGTTTACCCATTTGCCAATTATAAAGATCACATTTGATTTTTTTTTTTACACTGTACTTAATGCTCACGAAAGCCAGACACACAGGGGCATCCATATAACAGACACAGCTCTACCTGCAGTTCAATAACAATGCCAGCATTTTACTCACCTTTCCTTAAAGAACTCTGTCACCAAAGCATTGTTTTTACTGTGAATGTAAAAAGTATATATATTGTGTTTTCAGAACTGCAAGTAAATTATGAGAAACATATGGCTTTTAAATGTGTCTGTGAGGTCTCCGGTTTATAAAAGGGCTTAACAAATTTCTGTAGCCTTTAGAAGCCAGACAGACCAATTCAAGAGCCAGGAAAATGTAACTATCATAGTGTTCACTGTAAAACAACCAACAAAGTTAGGAGCCAGACAGAGGTTTTAGGAGCCATGGCTCCTGGGATTTGTCAAACCCTGGTTTATAACACGACCCTATGGTTACAAACGCAAACTATACATTTCCCATTGTAAATCGTTAATTTGCATGTGACGCCACAAAGAGAGGTCATAAATACACCACAGATAGCGTTAATGTACATTATTCTCTTAATCTTTACATTTGATTGCAAATCTGATAACAAAATAGAGCAATAATTTTTCATAATTTTGTATTCTCTACATTCACGGCATAAATGTTTACATCACAGAGTTTATTTACTAATCCATGAGGATTGGGTTGATCCAAAATCATAGGAGTTGTAGTTAAACAACAGTTGAGAGAGCTACCACTAACATAGTGATTGAATCTAGCACATGTTCTACAAGGATACCCAGTGCATCCCCCACCACATGAATTTGGTACTTGAATATTAAACATTATGCATGCGTAGCTGCAGGCCGCGCCTGATTAAATCCTCATCTACATGCGTCAGACTGAACCACTGCATATATTGTCGGATCCAACAACAGGACTAAATGAAAAATGTCAAGAAAAACTACAATACAATCACAACTTAAAAACTGTGTTATCCTGTGTTAGAAGAACTCAAATTATCCCCATCCTACACAACCACAATGATAATTATACCTCAGTGTTTGAAGACTACCAACTGGCATCGTCACTGCACCTGAATGCTTATAGCAGTCTCACAATAAAGGACATTGACATTGTATTTTTATATAGCACTGAAATATATAAACCTTCCAGCTCACTGATGTAGGTAGGTGTATATATATATATATATATATATATATATATATATATATATATATATATATATATATATATATATATATATATATATATATATATATATCGATGTATGCTGGGTGTTTTAAAATGAAGTGTGTGTGTGTGTGTGTGTGTGTGTGTATGTCTCTGATGAGAAACTAAAAGTATACATTTTTTTCTACTCTGGCAAATCCTGTGAGTGCGTGTATTTCTTTCTTTTTTGGATCTGTGTGTGTTATTACAACAACACTGCACCCGAGTCTATATGGATATTTGAGCTGAGTGCATACACAAAAAGTCATGCACTCAGCTCTCTGTAGCTCAAATATCCATATAGACCCAGGTGCAGTGTCTAATTCCACTATATGTGGTTAATTTGCTATAATACAGCTACACATCAACAGTTATGCTGGGAGTTTTAAAATGAAGTGTGTGTGTGTGTGTGTATATATATACACATGTACTGTATAGACTGAATGCACTTTCTAAATAGCAGCAATAATATAATAGCTTCACAGCCTGTGCTGTTCTGTAGGGATTTGGACAGACAGTTATATGCCTTTTTAGCTCACTGATCACAAATTTGCACAATATCCCTATATCCCTCCATAGAGATGATTTGTGATCGAGTGTGCAATGCCATTATGTTCAGTAGAGGAATAGCTGGGTATGCATAGTTAGCAAACAGTAGTATAGGTCTAGGGTTCAAGTAGAATACTGCATGCCTGGAGTGGCACTTTAAATGCAAAGAAGCTTTTCCACGACTAGGGTTCTTAGAGCATTTAACACCAAGCTCCTTCCTGATGCCACAGGTCCAATAAATGAGTTTAGCAAATATGAATTACTCCATTAAAAAGAAAGAGGTAATACAATGCTTACTTTAACATAGAATATAAGGTCTACTCAATAAAGAGAGAATTACAGGCATTTGAGATGGGAATTTCAAACATTAGGCCAATTTAGCAGAATCTGGACACTGGACAATCTTTGCCGTCTACACTGGAACAGAGTTTTTCCATAATCTTACATTCCCATTGACATCAGTGGGTATTTAAATCACAGAAATGGCAGATTCTCTGATAATTTTTGGTTAGCATTTTTAATAGACCATAGTGAGGTATAATGATTTATACCGTATTTACTCTACATCTCTCTATATCTATGTCTTATAAACACGTGTCTAACTCCAGAAGAATGGAAGTTTCCTCTGACATTACTAAATTTGCTGGTTTGCTTTTAGACAAGAGCCCCTCATGCTCCACCTGGGTTTTTAAGATCATTTTGGGTTGCAAAGTGCAGAGAGTTTGAATAAAGCCTATAAATAATATATAATTTGGCCTTAAAACTTTGTAGAAGTAAACCTTTTGTTGTTATTAGGTTTTATAGCTGTCCACCAAAGAGTCTACTCAATAAAGAGAGAACTGCGATGGGAATTTCAAACCTTAGGCTAATTTAGCAGAGTTGGAGAAATCTCCAATGCAGCTGAATGGGAGGATGTTTCCATCTCAGATTTTGTAGCTTTAAGTTTAAAGATTCCCATCTCAATTAAGGAATATTATAAGATGATTTTTTTTTTTTTTTACTTATTTAAATGTAAGGCAATAATTCCAATGCTACATACTTCAGCCAGCACAATCAGTGCTTCTACTGTTAAGGAAACTTTACTTCCCTATTTATATAATGCACTGTAGTCTGGTCTTCCTACAGCTGACATAGATTGGCTTATTTTAGTGGAGATAATGATCTCTCTTATCCTTGCTAATCTGTTACTTTAAATATAGGTAATCACATGCTTTTCCAGAGATTAGTACGTTTCTGACATGCAAAATTAGGCCTTTGCTTAGAAAACCTGCACACAGCTATTGAAGCAGAGGGATGGCCCGGGTAATAAATGCCAGGATGTAATTATATTCCTGGGTAACTGTGGGCACCGCTACATGCTAGAAACTATCATTGCAAGCTTCCAACTTAGGAAATATAATTAGCATTTAATGGAATCAAAAAATATAAAAAACACAGAGTTATATATATTTGGCTAAAATGTTTAGCCAAAATGACATTGTACAGATCCTGTACAGATAACCTGGTATCTTGATATAAAAAGACTCTCCCCAAAACCAGTGAAACATAGCATAAATACAGAAACGACTCATTAAAGGCACATTGCCAACGGAACATTTGTTATTATTTACATTCACACAATAAACAATGATCAAAAATGATCTATGCATAGCCAGACTAGCAAACAAACACTCAAATTTGGAGAAAAGTATTTTAAATGTGTTTGTGGTGTCTCCTGTTTTATAATATCACTTATGTACTTGATATGCAAATTACATATATATCCCACTGAAAAGCAATACATTTGCCTATCAAGCACACAGGTGGTATTATAAAACAGGAGACAGCACAGACACATTTTCTACTAACACACAGCTCGATAAATCCCCCAGGCGATCTAGAAATTAGACTGGCGGCTGCTTACCACATGGCCTCCTTCAAGCTGCCATCCATTTTTTTTCTAGAGCAGCACAAGGGGGGAAAGTCTGTGCGATTTGCAAAGACTGCAAGCTCTGCCCCATGCAATACACTCTAGAGTCTGAGGCCGGGTGTCATGTGATATCCGACACTCCGCAGGAAGACACATGAAGATCTGGCTGCAGCAAGACACATTTACATTGTATTTATATAAAACAACTGTCTGTAATATGTAAGAGGTGTGTATGTGGCTGCCAATGTCTGTGAGGGTTGTGTGTGTGTGTGTGTGTGTGACTGACTGGATGTCTGGGAGTGTGAGTGTGTGTGTATGTGACTGACTGGATGTCTGGGAGGTGTGTGTGTGTGTGTGTGTGTGTGTGTGTGTGTGTGTGTGTGTGTGTCTGTGTCTGTCTGACAGGATGTCTGTGAGGTAACATTTCTATTTTGAAATAACTCTTATTTCACAGCATTTCTTCACACCTGCCTGAGATTTTATACACATACACACACACACATTTTATATTCAAACACACACATACACATATATATTCAATACAAAGACAAAAGGAAAGGAAACAATAACCGGTATGTAAAAAAGTACAACTTAATCTAATCATTCGCTGTTCTGGGCCTCGAGAGTGGTAGATATTAGTAATTGTATGGGTTGTTCAGATGACTTTTCCACAAGCTACTAAACCAGTACCACATCTACAACAAAGCAACTAACAAATATTTAAGAGTGTTAAGAAACAGAGTGTAGATCCCTGTGACATTCAAATGAGTATAAGGAGCCATCTTAAAAAAAAAAAAATGTAAAAAGTAATTTCATTAGATGCAGCTTTTCATTGTTAAATTGGTGGTTTTCTAGGAATATCATGGAACCGTAAGCAAAAACCTAATCCAGTCACTGCGCATTGAAGGGCACATCTTCATCTGGCAATACATTTCCCTAGTGACATTTTCTGTGTTTTACAAAATGGGCGTATGGTATTAATGAACTACTTATAAAGCATCTTGTTTAAGAGGCTCTGCTGTTTGCAAGTTATCCAAGCAGGCTGTTATATTGCTTACCTACATAAAGGGTAGTAAAACAAATATGTAAATAAACCTTCCTGTTAAGTGGATGGATAACATGCTGTCCTCTAACTAATGAGGTTGAACAACTCATTTGAGTTTGATGGTTTCACATGGCAACCTCCAAAAGCTATATTTCAGTGCAATTGCTTGTAGATTGTTCTTTTGGAATTGGTTGGCTTTCACAGGCTGTCAGTGTGAGAGGAAATGACATCATGACCACAGCAACATTAGCCATTTCACTGCCTGGAAATAGAAATGTATCTCCACTACTCCACCACTTAAAGGACTAAAAGCACACATACATTTTTTTGTGGAAGGGGTTCTGTAATGTAACACAAACATATAAAAACAATACTACCTTCCCCCCACAACAACAACTAATTTACAGAGTAGAACTTCTGCTCCCACAATTGACTGGACTCTCTCAAACCAATCCCAATCTAACTTTCAAGGGGTGCTTGAAACAGATATTAGCTGAGAACATCAGTTGGGTGGAATTAATTCTACAGTTATGATTTCTAGGTAATAAATCATGCATTTTCAGGGGGGAAACTAAAATAGCACATGAAAAATGCTGCAGGAGGCATTGAAAGTACATTTTATGGTTGGAGTGTCCCTTTAATTTCCAAACAGAAAGCAGCATACTCCCTTCAGCTGTACACCACAGAGCATAAATGTTGTATCACTGACACATAACTATTTCTATACCCCCAGGAATTACAACAAGCAGATCCAGGCCACGTTGAAGCAAAACAAAGACGTTAAAGAACAAGGTACTCGTTTTTACAAATAGGCTTGACTGAAGGAACATCTTTTCTAAAAATGCCAGGATTTCAACTAAGCAGCTTTCTGTGACTGAGGCCCTCCTGTACATACATCAGGATTATAGTTAAAAAGCCATGTAGAAATGTCATTTGCAGCCATGATAATGCATGAATTACAGTACCTCCTGACACCCAGGTCAGAATTCTAGAACAAAGGATGCAGTTATTAGCTGGTCTGCTTAACCTTTTCAGTACCAACAGAGAATGGAAATCATTAAACATCCTACTCGCATTCACAAGGCTGTATGTTCTTTGGAACAGGGCCCTTTCTATTCAGCAATACATGATTAACTTGTGTTTATTCTACCAGTTTTTGTTAACCTTGTAGAAGTGTGCACATTGCTGCACAAATTAATGACATATCATACATACATTTTACAGTTATTAAAAATGTGTACATTTCAATCACAGTAACTTGCTATAAATACCAACTTAAACTCTAGAGGAGTTAATTATAACTGTCAAGTTTTAAAAGTTGTATAAACCATAGGAACATTTCAATGGTTCCCATCGTGATTGCTCCATATTTGTAACTCAGAACTGATGTTTATAAATAATCCCCTATGTAACAAAGCATAAAGGATGATGCGGTTGCTAACCTGTGTATATTTAATGCCAACAATTAAAGGAACAGTAAACCCAAATAGTTGTAAATAAATAAAAATATAGTGTGTAGCTCTGCCCTTTCTCCCAACATCAGCATCTTCCATGATGATCCATGTTAGCAGTGCACATTCCCATTGCTTATGTGGGTGGCATGACAGCATGCGTGTCTGGCCTGTGTTTCTGAATGGCTGGGTTCATCTATTTGAATGACCGTGATGATGGGGGGTTATAACTAATGAAGAAAAGTACTAGAACACCATTGTTCATGGCAATGTGGCAAAGAACTTTTAACATCTTTATTTGCTTTATCAGGAATCAAAAAGACTGAATACCAGAAGACTATAGCATACAGGAGGTTCAAATTACTATTCATAGATCCCCCAGTAATTTTATAACATTTCATTAACCAGGATCCACACTATTAAATCAAGACAATGATGTGGAGGGGATGATTTGTTAAAACCAAATCTAAAAATTGGAAACTTTTTTTCCCCAGTTTTCCTAAATTGTTGATTTTGAAAAATTGCACTTTGGACCCAGCATCTCTGTCATATTGCCATTCTATCTACTTACTTCCCATTAACTTCAAGTTTCTTGAACTGCTTGTGTAAATCCTGATGACTAACTTTCTTGACTTCAACTCTCTGATTGTGTCATTTCAATTTGGAGTCTGCTGTCACCAACATGACCAATGGTTTATCACTGCTACATCCAGGTATCACTATTCTCAAGGTTCTTATCCCATCCCACTTTCAGAGGCTTCATTTCTTGCAACTTGATATATCCAGATACCCTGTCAGTTGTTGCACAAGTCTCAGTTCAAGGCCCTTATCTGTTTGCTAAGGATATTTAAATGTACTGTTATTCCCCTTATAGGAGAAATCCCATCCAAGAGGAAAGGAAAACCAAACAGGTAACCGTTTCCTCTTGAGTCACACTACCATTTGTCTCTCGCTATATAAAGCCAATATATGTAATATGTCTACCAGACCAACTAATTACTAGCAAAAAGAAAAACCCATATCCACAAAATATGATCGAATTATAGCTTATATAAAGAAGCACTACATAAAAGTATTGAATAAATCGCCATCACGGCTGTCCTTTGGTATCGGTATACATGTTCTGCACACTATATATCACATACACACACATCCGCATATATACATAAATAGATCATCCACAGATGTATAAAATGTAATAAAGATCTGTCGTGTAGATCTTGCACTGGTCTTGTAAGTATAATACAAGCATTAAAATCAGGACAGCCTAATTTCTACATTTTATAATATGAGACAGGTGTTTGATTTCACTTCAACGTTTCACATCTTTTGTTAAGTACCCCTTCAAAATGTTTCTAGCTATATTCTATGGTACATATACATATGATGAAATTCAACCTGCAGATTGGAAGTGAGTACCCAGACACAGACACATGACTTGGATATACCAACAAGTACTGTACATTTTTCAGACACAATGAACCAGGAATAGGTCTGCATTTGAGGAGACATGTATAGTTTCTGAGACTATTCCCTTGTCATCCTTCATCCCTGGTGCTTAAGCAATTTTCCATAGCAGGCCTTGGTATAATAAGCAGACCATCCCTCAGGCTAGGAAATAAAGCACCTATTCAGTTCAGCATGGGTGTGATAAAAAGATTCACTGAAAACAAAAATGTATGCCATGAAATAGAGTAGGTCTCTTTGTTAATAAATATCTGCTTTACTCTCTGATGGGAATTCAAGATATTCTTGTAATTGTACAAACAAAAAGGGTTCTGGATACATCCAGAGTGTCCTTGTGACACCTGATAGCCTATGACTAGTACTGAAATGTCACCAGCAACAGAAGGTACAATCTGTCACTTTTCGGTAGGGTCAGACATTCCATAGATAAATCCAGTATATAAACTGCAATCTTCTGGTACCTGTGAATTTATACACACACATACACACAACAAACACTACCAACATTTAAATGGATGACACAAATATATATGTTCAATGAACAAGGACAATGTATACTCTCTTTAAGAATTTATATGCAGATTTGCCACAAATATATATATATATATATATATATATATATACACACACACACACACACACACACACACATCTTCCAGGATCTATAATGAAAACATATTCTTAAAACTATTCGGCCACAAGTAAGTAGGGCACATGAATAAATCAGTGGCAGCTATACATATTGGTTTACTCAGTGAAGCGACATTTGTGAAAACCAGATACAAGTTTGAAAATGACCCACTTAATAGCAAGCTAGTACTGATGCCAGGTTAATAATGCCCACCCATTGATTAGTTCCTGTGCTGTCACTGGAAGGTTCAGTGTACAGAGGTCCATTGTACTGTCTGAGAACTGGCAACTTCTACCGCTGCCTGAACTATTACTAGGGCGACCAGATTTCAATTTTCCGAGAGACCCTTTGGGGTAATGCATGCAAAACGCATATTTTATATATATATCCATAATTAATGAAGTAGTGTGGTGACTGTGGTCTAAAAGTACTGTTTTTTTTAAACGCCTTCTACCGTACTACACAATTCTTGCAAGCCTTCTGCTTCCAGACACAATAGAGGTTGTGTATAAAGCTCAATTCTGGGGCAAAGTTCTAAAAGTGGAGAAATCACTATAGAAACCAGTAGCATGTCCCTGCGGTCTGCTCCACTTTTAGTACTTGTTCCCACAATTATAAGTATATTTAAATAAACTCCTGTCGCAGACTTGGTAGATGTCACACACACATAGTACCCATACCTGGGTGCTCCTATCAGTCGGGGGTTTCATCACAGCCTGTCTGAAACTGTTATCCACATAGGACGCCATGTTCCCCTCTCCCAGCCGGTCCAGTATAGGAGATGATGATGCTATAAATGCAGGGGGTAGGGGTTCCAGGGGTTCCCTCACCCCAGGAGGTGCGGCTGATCAGTCCGGAGATGTCGGTATGCCTGCCGCCCTGTCACGAATAAGATCCCGGCACTAGACGTCCTCTCTCTCTCTCTCTCCGTTGTATTGTTCCAGACAGCCAGTACCCAGTGTCCTGCGGCGAGCAGATTGGCAGCCTCTCCCCAGAGGCAATAAAGTAAATGTGAGTCTGGCACACGAAGCTTACACTCATTTAGAGCAGTTCGGGCACTTGCCCCCCGTGGGCGCACAGAGGGGGTTCAGTGCTGCAGCCATAGCGAGAGGGGGCATCACAGGGCAGGAAGAGGGTGTGGAAGTAAGATGTGCAGCCCTCCTCTTCCTTCCCCTTCCTGTGCTCCTTACAGGGTTCCTTGTTGGCTCTCTGCTGCCCTCTGCAGGGCCTCTCTAGTTCTGCAGACTGTTGCTAAAGAATAGGTGGGGGAGAGGGCATGAGAGTGATATGTCCTGTATATAGAAGACAATCTATTCATTTCTCACACTATGGTTGTCCTGCTCACTTCAATCTTTTATAGGTAAGCGTACATCTGGCCCTCCCACTCTTGCATTAGTTTCTAATATAAATTGTATCTGTATTGTATTTCATAGCAGTTATTTTGAAGAATTTTGAAATCACATATCCCTTTTGAGATGCTCAGCTGGTTGGGAGGTCCATTTCCTCACTATTGGTCTATCAGTAGGGTTGCCAACTTTTCTACAAAAAAATACCAGCCTTGCTGGTGCTTCTGTAGACTTATCATTGGCATCAAGCCTATCTTTTAATGGCCTGCCGCTACAATACTAGCTGGGGGGCAACCCTAACAGTGCATAGTTGCCAACATAATTTCCAGGGACACTTTGCAGCTCAGCTTCCAATTAGTTACTTTAAGATTGACCACCACTACTGTCCAAAGCTCCACCCACCCCATATAATTAGCATAATGTAACTCCACCTTATTGTCACAGTGTAGATAATATCATCAAGTTCCCACCAATATTACCATGCAGCTAGGGTTGCCACCTTTTGCTCAGAAAAATACCGGCCATGCGTGAGGGCGGAGCCAAAAAAGGGTGGAGCTTAAAAAGGGTGGAAACAAAACCAAAAAATAATTCTCTCTGAAATATTCTAGAAGTGAGACTGTTCATTTTCTCATTTGTAACCATGATGTTTTATTCTATATGCTTCCGTAGAACTCTGTTTACAGTCAAATACAAAACTATTTGTACATACTTAATTTATTAACGTTATCAATATAGTCTTACTGTGATTTTTTATTTTATAGTGAATGAGCATACAGCTTTTATTCTTGAGGATGAATTTGTTTGCTACATTATGACAGAAACATGATTTGAAATAGATAATGTGTTTAGACATATGATCTATAGGTCTTTTTTACATCCCTTTGTGTCACAACTTTCATTTCTAATTTAATTTGAGACTTTTTTCTTTTCCATCTCAACCTGTTCTCCTTTTCACTGACTTTCCACCACATCTCTCTAATTCCATTCATTTTATTTCCCCCCTTTTCCAACTTATCCTACTATCCATCTCAGTTTTCCCCAGGTCTCTTTAAAATCTCTGGCATATATACAGTAACATTTTTAAATAAAAAATAAAATGTCAACATCAGCAGATAGACTCTGTATTGCCAGGTTGCCTGTGTGCAGTGTGCCTTTTTACTAAATGGTACATTCCTGACCCTATGCCCTCTTTTCAGTTACATGTTCCATATCTTTTATCATCTCTCCCCTTTTTCTTTTCATTCCATTATTAATTTCCTATCATTCCCCCTCTATTTGCCATAAGTACCTGTTTACCCAATCAGAAGTTTAACTTTGCTCTCTTATTATGCCAGCTACCCTCCCTCTCCCCCTGGTACCTTCCATTTCCTTTTTTTTCTGTGAGGACCGCTGTTCTGCTGCCAGATATGCAGCTCACCTATGGCTACACCCTTTCAACTGCTTGATGCTGCCTGCAGTGTGTGAGTTCTCTCTTACCATCTTTAATTTTACCACATGACAGGAGGCTTCCTATTTTGCATAATCTCTCTTTACTAACTCCATAGCAGCAAAGAAAAAAACGTTTGTAACAAGAACCAATCAAAATGCAATAATAGGTATAGTGTCCCATGTGATGAGGCTCCTCCCCCTCTTTCTTTGCTGCTCCATCAGCAGACAGGTCAGATTTTTTGGCTCTTCTTATTTCTTATTTATATATGACGATTATTTGTATTTATGACTATTGATTATCATTAATTTTATATGACTGTTCATGTTTTGCTTTTATTGCATTGATATTTGCTGGTTTTTTCTTTGTTTTTTACTTCAGAGTTTATCTCTGTCATATGTGCGCTACACCTAACTCCTTTATGCAGTTAGGCACTGTTTATTTTATTTTTTATTGTACCTGAAGGTCCTTTTGGACTCTCTCCAGCTGGCCAACCTCTCTGGGGAACTTCTCCACAGAAATACCCGTTCTAAAGCCATTTTCGCGTCTCCTCGCGATTCTATCATGGCGGCCGCCATCTTGGATCTCGTCTATCGCGAGATTCGCGGCCGCCATTTTAGAGCACCCGCGTTTTCCACACGCTAGTTTTCAGTGTTTGGTCGGCTATTCCCACTGCTATCAGTCCTGTTGGTCTCTCAGGTGATATTTTTCTATTTTACTGTATTTTCTGACAGCTGTAGTCTGCATTCAGGGCTCATCACCCTATGCATTGTTGGTGTGAAGCACCTGATATTGCTGCTGACTAGAGGATTCTTCACAACCTCTATCCCTGGTTGTAACCCAGGTTAAAAATCCCAAATACAGCCGTTTTACCCTGCTGGGGTTTTTATTATATGTCATATTTAATATTATATGTCATAAAGTACTGATACCCTGCTGGGGTTATTTTTTATAGATCATAAAGTACTGTTGGTACTTTGCTGAGATATTTTATCCAGGCTATCATACCCTGCTGGGGTTATTTATTTTTACTGGTACTGCTGGTACTGTTTATAAACCTACAGCTCTGTCTTTTACACTGTTATACCCTGTGCCATACGCTCTATAATATTTTATCATGGAAGATTCCCAGAATTCCCCTGTGGACTTCCAGGCTATGATTAATGCGGCCGTATCGGCCTCCATGGAAAAGGCTCTGGCTAAAATTATGACGGTCTCAACCGATCAGACCCTACCCTCAAAATCTATACGTCATGACTCAGATTCTGATAAATCAGAATACCATGCTAAAGGTGAAATCCACCATGACAAACGTCATTGGAAGGGTGAGAAAATGCAACCCTCTACAAGCAAGGGCAAGACACCTGCTAAAAGACATAAGCCTGCTCCAGCTGCTAGACCTATCCCACAGCAGGACTATTCCTCAGAGGAGGATGAGGGGCCACACTATACTATGGCCACTTTAGATGAATGGAACGCAAGTTCTGATGACGATGCATGGGGATCAGATTCAAAATCTCACCCCCCTGATGGTATAGAAACCTTTCTGGGGGAAACTCAGATCACTGGGGACTTAGTTGCCCCTTTAGAAGAAGAGGACGCCATCCTAGACCCGACGGGTCAGAAGCTTTTCGATCCAAGGAACATTCGTCACCCTAGATCTGGGGACTGGACACCCCCAGAGCATTTGGCTAAATTTATGCATCTTTGGTTACGCAAACCCCTTGACAAGGCAGTGCGTAACAGACTGAGGTCAGAATGCCCTCGCCCTTCTCTTCCTGACAATGTTGCCCAGACCCCGGAGTTCGACCAAGTCATGTCCACCTTTATGACTAGGGGCGGGCGTGACCCCCGCAGAGGGGTGGAAAAAGGATTTAGAGGGGTCCAGGATAAACTTTTGGACTCGATTGGCCCCCTATCTCGTATTTTGTATTTGGCGGACGACGCCTTTATGAGAGCTGAAGAGTTTGATACTAGCACGATTAGAGAATGGGCTCACGACATCCGTGAATGGGCACAACGATGTTTCTGTTTGGTCGGAAACACGAATGTGGCTCTCTCTTCGGAGAGGCGTAAAGCAGCTTTACTCCGTATTGACGGAAAGTTGGTGGATTTGGGCACCAAAGAGCTTGGACCTATGGCACAGGGCAAATTATTTGGCGATGCATTTCTAAAAGAACTAAACAGACATGTGAATGTCTTCACTTCTTTAAACAAGGCTCAAACCTCATTAAGGAAGGTCTTTAGAGGTAACCCTACGAGAGGAGGTTTTGGACGGGCTGGTCGCTTCAGGGGTCGTGCGGCCAGCCGTTTCTGGCCATCAGGTGCCCATTCCTCCAGACTCCAACCATTCTATCCAGAATCAGGCCACAGACAGTCTTTCTCCTATTCCAGGGGATCCGATAGAGGTCGCGGAACTCGAAGTCGTGGCAGAGCACGCTTCTCGGCAGGTAAGCTACCATTTAATTCAAACTCATTTCGGTATTGCAGGTCGTATTTCCCATTTCTTTCAGGCTTGGACAAACATTTCCACGGATGCGTGGATTCTACAAACCGTACGGGGCTACATCATAGACCTCACCGGAGCTCCTTTCCAATCGGAACCCCCCAGACCCATCAGTTGCTCCGCAGACGATGCTCTTCTCATCGACAACGAACTACGGGAACTCCGCATAAAAGGCGCGATCGAACCCGCTCCAGAGTTCCCAAAGGGATTTTTCAGCAACATCTTCCTGGTGAAGAAGAAGACTGGGGATTTTCGTCCGGTTATAAATCTACGAAAACTCAATGCCCACGTGGTTTACCGCCACTTCAAGATGGAAGGAATCCACCTTTTGAGGGACCTTTTAGAAGAGGGGGACTGGTTCACCAGACTGGATCTCAAGGACGCTTACCTTTCAGTACCTGTTCACCTCTCTTGTCGACGTTTCCTCAGGTTCATGTGGCTAGACTCTCCATGGCAGTTCACGTGCCTTCCTTTCGGCCTCAGTTCGGCCCCTTGGTGCTTCACCAAGCTACTCAAACCAGTGGTTTCTCATCTTCGAGAAAGAGGTTTTCGATGCATTATTTACCTGGACGATCTCCTACTGTTCTGCTCCGAAGAGCTCAGACTGATACAACACACTCAATACACGGTGGTTTTCTTGGAATCTCTGGGATTCGTAGTCAACCGCCAGAAGTCAGCATTAATTCCCTCGCGAACAATACAATTTCTGGGTTTCGAGATAGATTCCAGGACAAGCACACTTCGCCTACCGGCATCAAAGATCTCAGCCATACGCAAGGAATTGCGCAGAAGCATACGCTGCCACACCATTCCACTCCGAAGACTCGCTCGAATAGTGGGCCTCCTCTCCCCATCCATTCAAGCCATCTTCCCAGGACCTCTCCACTACCGGGCGATGCAACGCCTCAAAGCATCATTCCTTCGCCAGAACCCGACCTACGACCAACCGGTTCCGGTGACGGAGGAGGTCAGAGAGGAATTGCAATGGTGGTTGGACAGTATGCAAGCATGGAACGGCCGGGCCATTTTCGGTGCCAACCCGGATTTCATCTTAGAATCGGACGCCAGCTTATGGGGCTGGGGCGCAACGAGCGAAAACAACTCAACAGGAGGCGCTTGGACGTCTCGGGAACTCAACCTCCACATCAACTGCCTGGAACTCCTGGCGGGCTCCTTCGCCATACGCAGCCTAGCGAGAGACAGGACCGATTGTTGCATCCTTCTCAGGATGGACATCTCAGCAGTCCGTTATATCAACCGCTTAGGCGGAGCTCGATCCAGGCTTCTGTCAGAAATCACGAAGGAAATCTTCGAATTTTGCTTACCTCGCAACATCTCCCTCAAGGCGGAGTACCTACCGGGAGAAACGAATCTCACAGCGGACTGGTTCTCCCGACACTGGCGAGATGGCAGCGACTGGATGCTGGATCCTCGGATATTCAAAACCCTCTCAGACCAGAGAGGCCCCTTTCTTTTGGACCTATTTGCCTCTCGCAGCAACAGACAGACGCCGGATTTTTTCAGCTGGCTCCCAGATCCGGAATGCAGGGCAGTAGACGCCTTCCTGCAAACATGGCCACAAACGGGGGCATATGCATTTCCCCCCTTTGCTATGATAGCAAGGACACTCCATTATCTAAAAACTCATCAGATATCTCTACTGCTCATCACTCCCCTATGGAGGAGTCAACCGTGGTTCCCGGACCTCCTAGCATGGTCCCATGCGGATCCACTCCTGCTTCCATCATATCCAACTCTCCTCACGGATCCGAAAGGGAACCCTCACCCTCTGCTTCTGGACGATCGATTAACCCTGGTGGCCTGGACTCTTTCCGGGGTGCCTGGCAGGTCAGCGGACTATCGCAGACTGCTAGGGACCTTCTATGGGATTCCTGGGCACCAGGGACGAGACGTTGTTACCTCTCTGCATGGGCTTCCTGGTCCGCTTGGTGCATGGAACGGGATCTCGATCCCTTTACAGCCCCTAGGGCATCTATTTTGAACTTCTTATCGTCCCTGTTCTCCTCTGGCCGTTCTTATCGGGCCATTAATGTAATCCGCTCGGCGATTTCAGCAGCACACGTGCCACTCCAGGGTATTCCTGCGGGTAAGGATCCTCTGGTATGTCGACTCCTCAGAGGCATCCGTTTGCGTCGCCCCCCGGGACCCAAATACTCACATTTATGGGACGTGGAAGTTGTACTTCGTTTTTTAAGAGACTGGCCTCCCAACGACAGGCTATCTCTCCGTCAACTTTCAGCAAAATTCACCATTCTGCTTTGTCTGGTCTTCTTTCGTCGTGTTTCGGACGTACGGGCTTTCGACGTCGGAGCCTTTTCGGTCTCCCCGGACGGGGTCACTTTTCAGATATCTCGTCGCACGAAGTCTAATTCTGCATCCATATTCTACCCTTTCTTTCCCGCGGACCCTCAGCTATGCGTGGTCTCTACCCTTCGGAGTTATGTGGAGGCTACAGCCCCTCTCAGAATTTCTCACTCGGGACAGCTCCTAGTCTCTTACGTGAAACCCCATAGCCCAGTTTCGGTTACTACCCTCGCCAGATGGGTTCGTTGGCTCTGGTCCCTGGCAGGAGTGGAAGCTTCGTTTGGAGCTCATTCTGTTCGCGGTGCAGCTGCCTCGTCGGCTTTCACGGCCGGGGCATCGTTGTCAGATATCCTCCGTTCGGCAGATTGGTCTCGTGAATCCACGTTTCGAACCTTCTACTTTAGACCGGTCTCTAACGCGGCCTTTTCTTTTATTCATCAGCGTTAAAAATGCAAAATAGGAAGCCTCCTGTCATGTGGTAAAATTGAAGATTATGCTAGCTTTAGTGTACTTATAATCTTAATTTTAGTAATGACAGGAGGCGACTATTTTCCCACCCTTCCCTCCCATGGGTTTGTGCTATTTCTGTATGGGTCTCTGAAACTTTGGTTTCGCTAACCTCTTGCTTTAACTTTTGCTTTTCTGTCTTTCATTTGCCTTTCATTTACTTTCTCACTTAATCAGATGGTGTTTTCTATATATGGAAATTCTATATATTGTCATAACGTTTAGATTTTACATTTCTATGTTGATAGTTTTGCTTACTCTAATAAGTATGTAGTTATCAATTTAGATTGCCATGATTGCTTTATCATTTACGTCAACAAGGTTTATTCCTTGCTTTGTTTAGTTTCAAGATGTGTTCCTAACTCTCCCACACTCTCGTTTCAGTTTAATTCCAGATGGGACTCCTTTTCCTCCAAGGATGACATGTCTGAATTGCCTCGCGTTTCCTGAGGTTCTTTGTTATTCGTTTGGTGGATATTGCCCGTTGGCATCAATGTGGATTACTGTTCATCGTTTTTCGAACTGTTCCGTCTGGGATGTCGCTAGCTGAAAGAGGGGGAGGAGCCTCATCACATGGGACACTATACCTATTATTGCATTTTGATTGGTTCTTGTTACAAACGTTTTTTCTTTGCTGCTATGGAGTTAGTAAAGAGAGATTATGCAAAATAGTCGCCTCCTGTCATTACTAAAATTAAGATTATAAGTACACTAAAGCTAGCATAATCTTCAATTGGAAACTGATGTCACGTGAGTGCTGTGGATCCTGCGCGTATTATGCAGACTATGCAGTAGCATAGTCTGCCTGCCGATGCTATCATAAAGTCCCACCAGGTGATAATACTAAAGTGCAATATGGTCTGTGGTCTGTGTCGATAGCTGGGTAAATACCCGCAGCTACAGGGATTAAAAGGGGCGGCGCACTGCAAATAAAAAAAACTGCTTTTTCATTGCCGGTTTGTAACTTAGACCGGCACCGGCTCCCAAGAGCCAATTACCGGCTGTGCCGGTAAAATACCGGCCGGGTGGCAACCCTACATGCAGCCGTGGTATGCAACAGATACATTCACAGCACAACATCTACATCAGGCAAGTGCATTTTATCACTTTTACATGAAATATAGTCAGAGAGCTGTGTGTACACCCTAAAACATACATAAGTATGGACCTACCACTTCTGCTGGAAGGCCATTCCATGTATCTACTACCCTATCAGTAAAGTAATCTTTTCATTAGTACCCGGCCTTATCTTATATCTAGGATAGCCTTATACCTATATCATTAGTGCTTAAACTCCTTCACTGTATTAACCTCTACCACTTCTAATGGAAGGCTGTTCCATGCATTCACTACCCTCTCAGTAAAGTAATCCTTTCATTAGTGCCCGGCCTTATCTTAAATCTAGGATAGCCTTATACCTATCGGATTAATGTTTAAACTCCTTTATTGTATTAATCTCTACCACTTATGCTGGAAGGCTATTCCATGCACCCACCACCCTCTCAGCAAACAAATATTATGTTTCTGACCACAAAAAAACCTTTAAAATATTAAATATTTCCAGCCTTTTCAAAAGCTTGTGGTGGACCCCAAATATATGTATATAACTAGTTGCATTTATACCAGGGCTTGACAAACTTAACTGAAATTTAGGAGCCAGCAAAAAAATCTAGTAGCCAAACAACAGCACATACACACAATCACATGCAGTCATATACAGACACACATACGTCACACACACACTCATACATACAGTCAGTCACATAGACACACACACTCATACATACATACATACGGTCTGTCACATACACTCATACATACAGTCTATCACATACATACATACATAGTCTGTCACATACAGTCTGTCACATACATACAGTCTGTCACATACACTCATACAGTCTGTCACCTAGACACACACTCTTACATACTTACAGTCTGTCAGACACACACACTCATGCATACATATATAGTCTGTCAGACACACTCATACATACATGCAGTCTGTCACAGACACACACTCATACATACACACATACAGTCTGTCACATAGATACACACTCATAGATACAGTCTGTAACATAGACACATACACTCAGAGTCAGTCACATAGACACACACACTCATACATAGTCTGTCACATACACTAATACATACACACAGTCTGTCACATACACCCATACAGTCACATAGATACATACAATCTGTCACATAGACACACACACTCATACATAGTCTTTCACATACATACATACATACATACATACATACAGTCTGTCACATAGACATACACACTCATAGTCTGTCTCATACACTCATACATACAGTTTCACACACACTCATACATACATACATAGTCTGTCACATACACTCATACATACATACAGTCTGTCACACATACATACAGTCTGTCACACATACATACAGTCTGTCACATACTCTCATACATACATACATACACACACACATACAAGTGAGCGGGGGGGGGTTATCTTAAAAAAAATAAAACATTTTAAAATGTAGATTAACACCTTCGCGACAAAGGACGTGTCAGGCACGTCCTGGGAGAAACTCCCTTAACGACAAAGGACCTGCCTGGCAACGATCGCGAAAACCGTTTTAACGGTGCTGGTCTATTGCCTCGATGTCGAGGCAATAGCCAGCACCGAAATTTCTATTTTGGGGCACCCACGATCGCCCCACGGAGCGATCGTGGGGTGCCATATTGACGGAGCATGCTGCTCCGTCAATATGGCTAAGCCCTCTGCTGGTCTGAGCTTCTGAAGTGAAAGTAACTTCACTTCCGTCGCTCTGAATATGCTACTTGACTGCCCCTAGTGGTAGTTAAGTAGCATTGCAATGGAAAATATTTAAAATACACATTTAATTAATTAAAAAACAGGTTATATAGCTATATTAGCCTATAGGGTTAAAATTAAATATTTTTTAGCATAAGGGATAGGGTTAAAATTAAATTAAAATTAAAAAAATATAAAAAATATACTAAGGATTAGAGTTGGGGTTAAATTTAGTGTTAGGGTTAAATTTTGGGTTCGGGTTGGGGTCAAAAGGTCAATATAGCTATATTAGCCTATAGGGTTAAAATTAAATATTTTTTAGCATAAGGGATAGGGTTAAAATTAAATTAAAATTAAAAAAATATAAAAAATATACTAAGGATTAGAGTTGGGGTTAAATTTAGTGTTAGGGTTAAATTTTGGGTTCGGGTTGGGGTCAAAAGGTCAATATAGGAAAAAACAAAAAAAACACTATTTTTGGTTTTTGCCCCATAACTCGCAAAAAAATACCTAAAAATATGGAAACATGCATATTTTTGAACTCGGGACAACGTTTAGAAACTATTTAGACGGGGTCTTTTTTAATGATTTTATTTGTATAAATTATATTTTAGGTCAAAGATAGAAAAAGTGGGTTTTTTAAAAATTTTCATCATATTTTATGATTTGTTTAGTAGTAAATTATAAGATATGATGAACATAATGGTATCTAATGAAAGCCCTTCTTATGACGATAAAAACAACATATAATTTGTGTGGGTACTGTATGTGAGAAAGAAAAAAATGACAGCTAAACACAAACACCCTAGAAATGTCAAAACAGCCATTGTCACCAAGGGAAAGTCAAGGTGAAAATGTCTTGTCACTAAGGGGATAATATGTCCCCCCTACCTGTTGCTAAATCTTATTGCAGGGAAGGGGCTCATTTCCGTTCCAGGTTTTACTGTGCCTCTTACAAAGGAACAGACCATCATTACTTATTAATTACGTCATTTTGCCCATTCATTTGTCAGTGTTATTTTGTCCATAATTTGCCAGTATTATTTTGCCCATCATTTGTCAGTGTTATTTTGCTCGTTTATTTGTCAGTGTTATTTTATCCATCATTTGCCAGTGTTATTCTGCCCCTCATTTGTCAGTATTATTTTGTCACCCGCCTCCCTCTTCCTAAGTACTCACCTCTTGGCTGCTCCGTGTCCCGGTCACGTCCTCCATGCTGCAGGCTTCCCTCCTGCACGGAGGAGGGAAGTACATTAGCCGGATATGACTAGCAGTCATATCCAGCCAAAGAAGATAAACAAAAAAAAAAAAAACTCTGCTGTGAGCATAACTCATACAGCCTCGCGTACGGTCACTTGACATCGCAGGATGACGTCACGTGACCCGCCATGATCGTGAGACAGCCCCACTTCCCGGGACTGTCCTGCGATTGCAATATACGCGGGACATTTGCATAGTTGCCGGGACTGTCCCAGCGAATCCGGGCCAGTTGGCAACTATGACAGTGGTGTTGAGTAGGGCGACCCATTTTATTTCTGCTGTCCAGCCCAGGGACACAGTATTTAGTGGATGAGATTGCACATACAGTCATAATAAATATATATATACATACAGACGTGTACAATTCAGATTTAATAATTTCAGAGAATTAACCCCTCCATTAGCAGTTGCATAGAATTAACCCCTCCATTGGCATACCTGAGGAGATGCAGATAATTAACCCACCCATTACCAGACCTGGACAGTTGCAGAGAATAAACCCCTCCATTAGCAGACTTGAGCAGTTGCAAAGAATTAACCCATCCATTAGCAGATCTGAGCAGTTGCAGATAATTGAGGGATTTTATTAAGTCATGACTTAAAGTCATGATTTATAAAGACACGGAGACGAGTATTTATGCTTATCTCTTTCATTTATTCCCCCAGCAGCAAAGCTTTAGAACACAGTGAAAAAACAATGAAATAAACAACCAATCACAGACTCCATATTAACTCTGTCCCTCCCCCTATATAAGTCCCCTCCAACACCAATTCTTCCTCTTTCATTGGTGCGAACAATGAGAAAAAGTTCCATTCAAATCAAAAAACCATCTTCTATCTGCGTGAAGAAAACTGCTAACGATAATTTCCATTAACAATAGTAACTTGATGATAACTTCGGATAACGGAGGGAAGTTGGTCCAACATCTGGAGATATAGTACAACAAAAAACAGTGGTGAGAGACGGTAAAGATGCCGGACCGGATCTTTAGATTTTTCATACTGAAACAGAGGGAGAGAACGAAAATTTCAGTTAATGTCCTGCAAAATCTATGTGTATCATAATAGTCGAAGTCAGACTCAAAATAACATAATCCACACTGAAAACATAGTGCATATGATAATGGAAACACAAATAAATAAGAAAATAATAAGAGGGAAGGGAAAAAGTGAAAAACGTAACCGTGGTGGGTAAATACTCGTCTCCGTGTCTTTATAAATCATGACTTTAAGTCATGACTTAATAAAATCCCTCAATTTATAAAGACACGGAGCCTCGTATTTATGCTAGTTTAAAGCTGATCTAAAACTACTGTAGAGAAATGCGTAACGGGTTTGAAATAAAATTCTTTAAATGTGGATTCTCTCGACCAATCGGCCGCCTTCATGATATCCTCCAATCTGCAACCCAGTGACAAAGCCTTTGAGGCCATTGCTCCGCGCAGAGAATGAGGGCCAAATATGGTTATATCAATGCCTGCTTCGCCGAGTATCCATTTGACCCATCTAGTCAAAGTTCCAGTAGTAACCGCCTGATGAGGTTTGCGTATAGCCAAGAATAGATTAGGAATGGAGTTAAGTCGGATATTTTCCGTTCTTCGTTCGTATTCTTGCAGACAGGATACCGGACGAAGTTGTGGGTGGTCCGGAAAAGATGGATAGAACACTGATTTAATGGCGGTCTTGGTACGCTTAGTGATATTAAATAGTACTCCTTCGGGTGTGAAGGAACATGCTGCTGAATCCAGAGCTCTTACATCTGCTACACGCTTGCATGAGACCAAACAAAATAAAACAACTAATTTTGCCGAGAGTTGTTTTAAAGATAGCTCCCCATTCGAAGGCCATTCGTTTAGAAAGTCCAGAATTAGTCTGACGTCCCAGAGGGATGAGTATCTGGGCTGAGGAGGTCTAGCCATGCGTATACCCTTCATAAGACGACACACCAAAACATGTTGTCCAATTGGGTAGCCATTGAGGCCGTTATGACCGGCTGATATGGCTGAACGTAAGACATTCACGGATCGATAAGCCATTCCGGACTCAAACCTAACGGTTAAGAATTGTAGGATTTGATCTATAGGCGTCGAAATGGGATCCAGATGTCGTTCCATGCACCAATCAGACCATGACTTCCAGGCAGAAGTATACAGTCGTCTTGTTCCTGGAGCCCAGGCCCTTGCCAAGAGGTCTTGAGTTGTCTGAGAAACATTTGGGATGCACCAGGGTCCCCGGAAATCAGCCAGGCTATTAGCCTCAGTTGTCCGGAAGTTGTGAGCGGATGAGGGTTCCCTCCCGGATCCGTCAGGAGGTCTGTAAATGATGGGAGTAGACGTGGCCAGTCTATTGACATTTCCAACAGTGTGGGAAACCATGGCTGTGACTCCCACCATGGAGTGTTCATCACCAGGGATCCTTGACTTTGACGTATGTGTACGAGGGTCCGAGCTATCAAGCAGAAGGGTGGGAACGCGTAGTGTCTGTTGGGTGTCCATTGTTGAAGGAAGGCATCTGTCGCTACTGCCTCGGTCGGGGCGCCAGCTGAAGAACCTGGGAAGGTGTTTGTTCAATCGAGATGCAAACAGATCCATGTTCAGAGGGCCCCATAACTTCTGTAGTTGGTAAAATATTGATGTGTGAAGGTGCCAATCGCTCGAATCTTTTAGATCGCGTGAGCTCCAGTCTGCTCCATAATTGGATAAACCTGTAATATGGGTGGCTTGGATCGAAACATTGTGTGCGAGGCAGAACTGCCAAAATTCTGATGCCAGTTGGGACAGGACAGTCGACTTTGTGCCACCCAAGTGGTTTATGTATCGGACTGCTGAAACATTGTCCATACATAGTAGGATTGAGCAGTTGGACCATTCTCTTGCAAAACTTTTGACAGCAAATGTCCCTGCCAGTAATTCCAATCCGTTGATGTGGAGTTGATTTTCTTGCGCGGACCATCTCCCGCCTGTGAAGGAACCTTCGCATAAGGCTCCCCATCCATGCAGGCTTGCGTCGGAAGTGATCGTGAGATCTGGTTTGGAGCCGAATATTGCTCTTCCGTTCCACGCCTCCATGTGACGCAGCCACCACTCCAATTCCTCCAGTGCCTCGAAATCTAGGGGAATGAGTTGGTCGTATGTCCAACCCTGATGGAGTGAACGTATTTTTAGGCGTTGTAGAGCTCGATAATGTAGAGGTCCCGGGAAGATGGCTTGGATTGATGCTGATAGTAGGCCAATAATTCTTGCTAGTTGACGGACTGTAATCTTGGATTGTGCCAAGGTTTTCTTGATCTCCTTCTTGATCGATTTCACTTTGGCTTTGGGTAGATGAAGGGACCCGTGAACGGAGTCTATGGTGAAACCTAAGAAGTCTATTTCTTGGGTAGGAAGGAGAGACGACTTTTCCCAGTTGACCAGGAAACCCAGGTTTTGTAGCAGTTCTATCGTCCAAGATAGGTGCAGCTGGAGTGTCCGAACGCTTTGGGACATTATTAGGATGTCGTCCAGATATATAATGAGTCTCACTCCTCTCTTTCGTAGGTGCGCTACCACGGGTTTCAACAATTTGGTGAAGCACCATGGAGTGGACGACAGGCCGATTTGAAGACATGAGAAATTCCACAATTTGCCCTGCCATAGAAAGCGAAGGAATCAATGGTGTTCTGGGGCTATCGGGACTGTCAAATAGGCGTCTTGTAGATCCAGTTTGACCATCCAGTCCCTGAACATAAGAAGGTCTCTTAGGTAATGAATGCCCTCCATCTTGAAGTGATGGTAACGTACGAAAGTGTTTAGAGGTCGAAGATTGATGACGGGTCTGATACCGCCACCCTTCTTTGCTACCAGGAAGAGGTTGCTTACAAATCCCTCTGATCTGTCGTGTACCGGGAGGACTGCTTTTTTCTGGCATAGGGTCAGAACCTCTTGATCTATAGTTTTCTGGTCTAATACTGAAAAAGTCATTGGTTGAGGCCATAGTCTTTGAACAGGGAAAGAAACAAAATCTATGAGGTAACCCTGGACTGTCTTGAGGACCCAAACGTCTGAGGTAATTGTTGTCCAAGACTGGGTGAAGAATCTGAGTCGACCCCCCACCTCTGATGGGAAAAAAAGGGTGAAGGTAAATTGGACTTACCGTAGCCTCTCCTGTGTTGAAAGGTACCCCTGACGCCTCTTGCTTGCCAAGGTCTTCCCCTCTGGGGAAAGAAGGTGGGGTTCTGAACTTTATATTCTTGGAAAGACTGTCTGGTCTGTGAGAAGCCTCGGGGACAGCGTGGTTGACCCCTGAAGGAGCGGCCGGGCAGACGGCCTCTAGCTCTGCCGGCCCCGACAAAAACCTTTTGGTTGAATACTCTCCTCATGTTTGACTGTGCCTTGTCCAGTGCTGTAAATGTTTGGACGAAGGTGCCAAGCTCCTTGACGAAGGAGTCCCCGAACAGCAGGCCCTTAGCTTTGGGACCTGGTTCGGATATGGCCATGTTGACCAATTTAGGCTCGATCTTGAGCAAGATGGCCTTCCTGCGTTCTGTAGCTAACGCGGAGTTCGCGTTTCCAATCAGGCAAATGGCCCTCTGTACCCAGCCCCTGAGGCAGTTAGGGTCCACAGATGTGCCTTCAGTTATGGCAGCTTCTGCCAGTTCAAACGCCTTAGTGACAGGGCCAAGTATGTCTAGGACTTTGTCCTGACAGTTTTTCAGGAAAAAATCAAGCCCTTACGAGTCTTCCATCCTGATTTGCCCAAAAATTGTGCAATTTTGTGGTCTACTTCGGGAGTGACACAGACTGCATTAACCACTGTGGGCCTGGGGCATTCAGCCCGTAGCTTATTTCTGGTAGCCCTATCTAGGGGTTTACGGACTCTCGCAGCCAGGTAATCTGCGATATGAGCTGTGGGTGTCCATTCCGAGGAGCGAGGGTGTTGCAAATCCTCGGGTGTAAAAAGGGGTTCTCCCTTAGGATCCATAGGGATCACAGAGTCTGATCTAACCGGTGGTATGTCAGAAGAATTACCCTCTTCGGGGTCAATAGTTTCAACATATGGCATTGGATCAGCCTGATCCGAAAAATCGGACTATATTGCTTCCCCTTCTGAGGCAGGTGAGGAATCTGATTCCGACCAAGCCTTAGCTCTTTTCCACTTTCGCACCGATTTTGCCCGGTGCTTAGCTCTTTTGCGCGGTAGTGCAGCGCCCTCATTGACATGCTGGGTCATGTCAGTCATAGTATTCTGGGTAATATGTTTTGTTTTTGCCGTGGCCTTTCTGCCACCAGTTACCCTCTGCGGCTCCTCTCTCTGAGGATCAGAAACCTGGGAGGCTCGCAGGGCTGAAGTAATGGAGGATACTAATGTAGCGAACAGTGTGCTGAAATCATCGGGGGTACGAGGATCAGGAAATTGGTCACCCCTGTCCGCCATAGGAACATTAGTTTGGGCCACTGGGGTCTGCAGTGTATCATCGACCCCTGCTCTAGCCTGCTCTTTAGAGGTAGGCATAGATATATATAATATGTATAATACAACAAAATGTAGTATGTATATACACAAATATCAATACTGTTTAAATATGGTAGAGATATACCAAACTGTATGTATATATATGCACAGAATACAATATTATCAGTAGACTTAGTCTGTGTTAATGTTATGAGAGGGTTAATAACTTTATTTAACAGTTAATACTGTGTGAATAGGAAAAAAACTGTCAGAAGAAAAAACGGGAGCAGTTTCACTTCCAGCCGTCCACCATGCGAGATCTGACTGAAAACGCTGGTGGGCGGCGTTACAAAACCCTGAAGGCGTGAAACGGACCCTAAAATGGCGTCCGCTCCGGCCACAGACTGGGTGAATGAAACTGGAACTGCTTCTATTGGTTGCCGCGTTGCGAGGGAGCATGCGCAGCAACCGGCAAAATCCGAAATCGGATGTACGTCTGGGGCGCTAGGAGACAAGCCTGCCCCATCCGCATGTGTAAAAAAGCGAAAGTAAAAATGCGAACGCGGCTGAACGGAGACTTAATAAGGCTGTGACTGAGCTCCGAATCAGTCGCATCGGTGGGAACACAAACCTGAGGTAATTAATACACTTACCTTATTCGGACACAGGGATTAGGGAAATAAAAATAAGTATAATAGACCAAAAAACGGACCTGAACTTAAACTACTAAGCATAGGTCACACATACACTGGGATCCCCGGGACACAACCGCCCCAGGGGATAAAATACACAATGAATAAACAATAACTGTATAGAATGAAATGGAATACTTAACTGCCGAGGGAGCAGCAAAGAAAGAGAAAGAATTGGTGTTGGAGGGGACTTATATAGGGGGAGGGACAGAGTTAATATGGAGTCTGTGATTGGTTGTTTATTTCATTGTTTTTTCACTGTGTTCTAAAGCTTTGCTGCTGGGGGAATAAATGAAAGAGATAAGCATAAATACGAGGCTCCGTGTCTTTATAAATTACTCCTCCATGGGCAGAGCTGAGCAGTTGCATATGGTGTCTCCTTCCAAGTAGCAATCTGGATTATACAATAAAGTCATTTTGTAAGATTGGCTCACATCCACTGTTAAGTCTATGGAGGCACTATATTATTCTAAAGAAAAGGTGACATCCCTATATGGGCAGTCTGCAATGGTGGTGTTACCATATAAGTGAATTAAGCAGTCACTTATGGCCATCACTTATTTCGGGGCCTCCACAGCACCTGAAGGAAGTCAGTATGGAGAGACGGACAAATAGCACGGGACCCCATCTCATTTTTTTCTATGGGCCCCTAAAACTACTCCTGACAGTTTGTGTATCGTAAATATGTTTTCTGGTCCTGAAGCATTTGTGCAGAAATTAATGCAGGTCTGTTGCATCAGACCAGCTACTTACAATTGGTCAGGAACCCATTTAACAAGTGAATGGAGATCCTGTGTGGAATTCAGTTGCAGGAGGTGGCCCTACAGGACTATTACAAAGACCTCCAGGTGTTCATCTGAATGGAATCACTGTATTGAGAAACGGCATCTGTCATAGTAAATTCCAACAGTGTTTCTTTGAAATGAATTGCCAGTTTCACAAACAATTTTGTTTCCAGTTTCTCAGTACAAAGTCCCCAGACCTCTGGAAAAAATAAATATTAATTCCCTAGGGGGTCTGGGGCTGCTTGATTGCAGCCCCCCCTCCCATGATGTCTGGGGCTGCCAAAATGCCTCAAAGCCCTTAAAAAGCAAATATTAATCCCCCATGGGGTCTGGGCCAGACGGCCCCAGAGCACATAAAAATAATTATTAAAATAAATCTCTACTTGGATGATTCAACTGTAAAAAAAAAATCTTGAAATCACTGCCCACCCCCCTAGCACCAAAAGGGTGCTTTGTAAAATTGATTAACTGAATCCAGGTTGCAGCAGCGATCTGCAGCGCCCTCAGTTCTCATCTTCTGACTCAGGGTATGGGCCCATCAAAAAAAAAAAAATTCTACTAAAAATATTCACCACAAGAAATAAACATGCCTCTGTCTAGCTACCCAAGGAGTTAACTCCTCTGACACTGCCTCTATCTGCCTAGCCACCCAAGGGGTTAACTCCTCTGATACTACCTAGATCTATCTGGATTTTCTTATAGGTCACTGGTCATATTATGTTTTAGGGAATTGCACAGCCTATTACCATAATAATGTTTTATCATTACTCTCTTTTCACCTTATGGGTGAGCTCTTTGAAAAAATATTTTATTATGTATCTAAGTGCTTAGTGGGCATATAAAAATAATTTAATTTTTTTTTCTACGAGCTCACCCACGAGGTGAAAAGAAAGAAACATTATTATGAAAAAAGGCTGTGCAATTCCCCAAAACATAATATGTGACCACTGACATATAACATGAATCAAATTAAGTTTAAATGCACAAACATTTAGGGTACACATTTCATCACAATCATGGCCAGCCAATAATCGCGTCATATAATTTTGCAGATAGAAAGGTGCTCTTGCATTAAATGAACACTTCCTGATAAGTTTCATTTTAGTTTGAATTATCATGACTGGGCTTTTTTTGTGGGAGGGGCAGGGAGCAGCACTTCATTTTTCGCCCCAGGCAGCACAATGTCTTGGGCCGGCCCTGCAGGGGACGGATGCTTAGAGAGGGAGCTTGCATATTTTTTTTATTTTTATCTTTGGTGGCAGCATTTTTTGGGTTAATATTTATTTTTTAAGAGGTCAGCGGGCAGCTGCAGACCCCACGTTAGGGTTAATATTTATTTTTAGGCGGGCAGCCCTATACCCCATGGGGGTTAATATTTATTTTTTAAGGGGTCTGAGGCCATTTGCCAGAAGGTGTATTCCAAAATATCTGATTATTATCCATGAGACTAGATGAAAAATCTTATTATTGATCGAATAATAATAATACAATTAAGAAATTGTAGCTTCAGTGTAATTGCATGCTACATTTGTTGCATTCGTAATATTCTCATATCAACAAGGTGACATGTATCCTACGCCTATAATCTTATTTTTTTTTTGCCATGATTATCCCTCCCTTCCCCCAACAAACACTATGCGTTAAAGACTTGTCAGGACTGGTTACTGTCTTCCTAAATGCAATGGTTGTCCTTTTCTAAATCCCAAGACAATCTGATTAACCCTTTTAAGCTGAAGGATGTAATACATTACAAGATTGTTACCAGTAAAACTTAAACTATACTTAGAGTGTGTTGCATTAAAATGATTATATTTCCATGTATAATTACACATTGCCTTTGGTCAACCTTATATTGGCTAAGTTCATTAAATAGATAAGTAAATATCGTTGCTGTGGTTTATATGTAATCGTGAGTTAAATTTGATTTATGTGTATGTGCAGTTTTTAGAAATATCTTGTTCTAGGAAATCTATTTTGTGGAATATGTCCTTATGTGTAGCACTAGATGGAATAGATGCTGTCTCACTCTCATTTATTTACTTAGAGTTCAGTTCAGTTGATTGGAAGTATCAATTTTTCTAAGAATTCATGTATAACACTGCTTCCCTCAGAGTAGTACAATTAGGCATCTCTAACCATGTTGAGATTATCTAGTTAAATCTCTTCTCCAGAAAGTGGCTGTGATGCTGTTAATGTGAAAAGCCACACCCACATTTACTAAGTAGCTTTCTTTTGGTCTATGAAGCAGCCAACCACATGTGCCCAAGTCACAGTGCCACATTAAGTAGCATTACATGCAAAGTCTGTGTGATGCTGGGTTTTTATATTTAATTATATTGGACAGTTCATGGATTGAGGTAGCAAATACTCTGTTTTGTTGGGTGCCTCTCAATTGCAGCAGTGCAGATTATGTCATGTTATTTCCATGGGACTTACAAGTGTACAGAATGGAACAAACTAATATGGGCAGGAGAAAACCAGCCAGCATTTGGGCACAGTGTTAGCTATTGTTACTAGCCTAACCACTGCAAAATAAAAATAAACATTCTCAGGCAAATATAATAGGAAAATAATAGATTTTATCATCTAGGTTCTTTTTCGAACAAGGGAGCAGCCACTGTGTGTAAATGCAGCATATACACACGCTTTGCAATCTTTGTTGACCTAGTAGGATGCACAGAAGACAAATAAAATAAAATTGTCAAACTTGTCAAATACTAGATTTTATCATCTTGGTTCTTTTTCGAACAAGGGAGCAGCCACTGTGTGTAAATGCAGCATATACACACGCTTTGCAATCTTTGTTGACCTAATAGGATGCACAGAAGACAAATAAAATAAAATTGTCAAACTTGTTCTGATGGTGTAGAGGCCATAGTCTATCTGACTGGGAACAGACTGAATGTTGATAGTGTTCAATACAGAACTTTGTCAACATACAAAGTGCATTAGTAGCATGGACACATGTGCACTAACATACATTGTTACTAATTTGATTGTATCTACTGGTATTGCTATTTGGTATCTGCCAGTACTGGCATTGCAATTTGGTATCTACAGGTATTGGCATTGCTATTTGGTATCTGCCAGTACTGGCATTGCAATTTGGTATCTACAGGTATTGGCATTGCTATTTGGTATCTTCCAGTACTGGTATTGTAAATTGGTATCTGGCAGTACAAGTATTGCTATTTTGTGTATGCAGGTATTCCCGTTTGGTATTTATGGATACTGTGGGCCAATGATTAATGACAAAGTTGAACTTACTGTCCTGAAATGATAACTGGCAGCTAACATCTAAATAATTACCACCTTAAGTAAGGTCAAATATGAACCCTGCAGTAGTCCTCAAACCCCAGCTGCCAATTCGGCAACAGGGTCACTCATTCTGTTACCAATTCGACCAGCACGGAAAGTATACAAAAAATCAGATGTAACTCATGTATTCCCGGTGGTATGTGTGCTGTCTGTTCGCAGTACACAAACCCCCAGAAATACACGAGATACAGTGTGCCCCTGAGTGATAGGTGTGCTCTGGACTGTCAGCACGCCTGTCACTCAGGGGCACAATACGCCCCTGCTAAAATAAAATAAATCTACATACTTTTTTGTAGAATATGTTTTCATGAACATAAAAAAGTGATGCATCAAAGAAAGCGGTAATACAGTCAGCAGATTTCAGTCCTAAAGGGGAACCAGGATTGAGAGTAAATGAACATATACCTTTTGAGGTCTGATAAGGGTATCCAAGCATACCATCAAACCATTATAGTCATCTCATGCTGAACCTGAAGCGGGAGAGACATAAGTAGGAAGAAAGGGTGGTGAGGGGGCCGTAGAATTAGACCGAGGATGCGTGGTAGACATTGGAACAAGGGATGAGAATGAAGGTAGGAGCCTGAAAGGGATCTGGAAAATAATTAGCACTGTAGAGACACTAAAGCAGGGGTGTCCAAGTTTGTTCTACAGTGGGCCACTTCAATGTAAATGTATTTGTGCGTATGTCATATTCATGTACATATATATGCATACATATGTTTGTGTGTGTGTGTGTGTTTATATATATATATATATATATATATATATATATACACATACACATATATACACACACACACATAAATAAAACTCACAACTATGTACAGTGTGTAAGTGTATCACAGATTACCCAGCGATAACACTCAGAGCAAAAAAACTCACATTAAATGCATACAGATTACAGCCATACATACACGCACAGTCACACACATTCACAAATGCATAAACAGACACACAGTCACACTTGCACACACAGCCACACTTCCACACACACACACACACTTACATACACACATAGTCACATCTAAACACACAAAGTCAAACTTACACACACACAGTCACACTTAGATACACACACATTCTCACATACACTCTCAAATACACACATCAAGTCACACTTACACAAACACACTTAAACGCAATCACACTTATACACACACAGAGATTGTTTCTTTTTTTTTTATTAAAAAAAAGTTATGTTGTTTGTCTTCCTCCCTGTTTGTTTACCTTTTATTTTTCTGAGCATCAACACCTGGTGCACCAACAGGGTCAGAGCACAAGGGGAGACAGCTCCATGGGTAGCTGAGACCGGTTTGGTAGCTGAGACCGGACTGAAACAGGACTGGTAGCTGAGACCAGACTGGTAGCTGAGACTTGAAGCCTGCTGGCAGGGTGCTGGTTTGGAACTGGGATAGTAGTGCAGGGAACCAAAAAGAATTAGGGTACAGAAATAGTTATTAACCTGAAAGGAATCCACCCTATGGTCATCCTCAGGTTTTATCCTCCCTGTACTTTTGGACTAGTACCACCAAAACTGAAGATGGAACCACAGAGACTAAAAAAGCAGGACATCAGGATACAAAAATAACAAAAGAACCAAAAGCAACACAACAGAAGGGCAAGGCAAAAGGCATAGTCAGACGGGCAGAAGGTCGAGGCTGGCAGCAGACAGTCAGGGTCAGAGACAGGCAAAAATCAGCAACAGGAATTCAGGAATAGAGATCAGGAACGCAAGAAAGGCACAATCTATAACCAAAGCAATGCAAAGGCCCTGTATGCAGTAATCTGCAGATAAATATATATAGGGCTGGGCTGCAAGTTAGCAAGGCCATCTGACACCAAGATGCAAACAGCGGCCACTTAAGACTGAAGGGGAAATAACCACAAAACTGGAGTATAATATACAGGAGCCAGGAAAATGGGGTAGAACTGTGACAGGTGCTAGAAGTCTTCAAAATCCCAATTCAGTAGTTCTGGTATTTTCATGTGCATGGATCCACGGAAACGAGAATTATCCGCTGGTGTTCAGGATGTCTATGAATCCCTTCTCATATAGATCAGGGGTTTTAGGCCTTTTCTTACTGTAATGTAAACCTGGCAATATTGGGTACGATTTGTATTTCCACCCCTCTGTCTGAAATTGGTTGTTGTCTCCTCACTTCTCCTAGTATTTCCTCCTTTGTTGGCATTTCTTTCAGTTGAGCTTGTATGTCCACCATGTAATAGGTATCTTTGTCCACAGAGTCCAGGTCCAGGGAGCGAGGGGTGCTGTTTCCTGCCTCTGACCCTATGAGCGCCATCTTAGAGGTTGAGTCGGCCAAAGTCGAAAGTAACACAAGGTTGTTTAATGGTGTGGAATCAGCGGTTTTCACCTGTTTGGAGATCACTTGTGTTTTGGAGAGCTTTTTGGTCTGTTTCCAATTTTATTCTGTTTAGGGCAATGCAGTCAGAGATTTCTGAAGTTAGTGGACTGGGAGTTTCATCGATGGTTAGCCATGACCCCATGAAGTGACATCATTTTATAGACAACAAAAAGTGAGAATGAGAGTTCTTCTCCTCCTATGAGCTGTATATTTGCACATCTGTCCTATATCAATAGAAATGATGTGTATAGCTTAACTCATGTAGGCAGATAATGGATCAGATACTCTGTAATCTTTCCCATAGCTACTATGTGGAATACAAAGCAGCCCCTGATTTGAAAACTGTGCTGGCTATATAATACATCCAACTTTCAAGACCCCTCTGGAGCACACAGCTGCTACTTATTTAAAACAAATATGTATGGATTTTTTTCCATGCTTTATTAATCTGTGAGCACACAAAGGTTTACAAAGCTGCTTTGTGACTAGTTGACTTAACTGCAGTTAGTTGATCAGTTTTAGGAGGAATTTCAATTGTTACAGAAGAATAACTATTGGGTTTTAACCTTATATGCAGGCTGACCCTTTAATGGGGCAGAGTGGGGCAGCTGCCCCAGGCCTCACCCTGGCAGAGGTGGCACTTTGCTGCTCCATGCAGCCAGGGCCGGCACCACCAGTAAGGCGACCTAGGCAGCTGGATAGGGCGCATCTTAGCTGGGGGCGCCGGAACCCTGCTTTAAAAAAAAAATCCTCCTCCTTACTTACCTCCTCGTTGCTGCTCTGTCTCCGGTGCAGGTCCGTGGCTGTGAGGGAAGCGTTGTGCGCTCCCCTCCAGCCAATGCGCATTCAATAAAGTTTGTTTATTGAATGCGCATTGGCTGGAGGGGAGCGCACAACGCTTCCCTCACAGCCACGGACCTGCACCGGAGACAGAGCAGCAGAGAGGAGGTAAGTAATCGGGAAGGTGTGAGGATCCTGGCATATTGTGTGGCATAATAATGATTATTATGCCACACAATATGACAGGATTTAGGATTATTAAATAATCCTGGCATATTGTGGGGGAAAGTCCTGGCATATTGGGTGGCTAAGTCCTGGCATATTGTGGGGGAAAGTCCTGGCATATTGGGTGGTTTAGTCCTGGCATATTGTGGGGGAAAATCCTGGCATATTGGGTGGCTAAGTCCTGGCATATTGTGGGGGAAAATCCTGGCATATTGGGTGGCTAAGTCCTGGCATATTGGGTGGCTAAATCCTGGCATATTGTGGGGGGAAATCCTGGCATATTGTGGGGCAAAATCCTGGGATATTGAGGGGCATAATCCTGGCATCTTGAGGGGCATAATCCTGGCATATTGAGGGGCATAATCCTGGGATAATGAGGGGCATAATCCTGGGACATTGAGGGGCATAATCCTGGGATATTGAGGGGAATAATCCTGGCATATTGGGTGGCTAAATCCTGGCATATTGAGGGGCATAATCCTGGGATATTGAGGGGAATAATCCTGGCATATTGGGTGGCTAAGTCCTGGCATATTGTGGGGGAAAATCCTGGCATATTGTGGGGCAAAATCCTGGGATATTGAGGGGCATAATCCTGGCATATTGAGGGGCATAATCCTGGCATATTGAGGGGCATAATCCTGGGATAATGAGGGGCATAATCCTGGGACATTGAGGGGCATAATCCTGGGATATTGAGGGGAATAATCCTGGCATATTGGTTGGCTAAATCCTGGCATATTGAGGGGCATAATCCTGGGATATTGAGGGGAATAATCCTGGCATATTGGGTGGCTAAGTCCTGGCATATTGTGGGGCATAATCCTGGGATATTGAGGGGAATAATCCTGGCATATTTATGGGCATAATCCTGGGATAATGAGGGGCATAATCCTGGGATATTGAGGGGCATAATCCTGGGATATTGAGGGGAATAATCCTGGGATATTGGGTGGCTAAATCCTGGCATATTGAGGGGCATAATCCTGGGATATTGAGGGAAATAATCCTGGCATGTTGGGTGGCTAAATCCTGGTATATTGTGGGGGAAAGTCCTGGCATATTGGGTGCCTAAATCCTGGCATATTGTGGGGGAAAATCCTGGCATATTGGGTGGCTAAGTCCTGGCATATTGTGGGGGAAAATCCTGGCATATTGGGTGGCTAAATCCTGGCATATTGTGGGGCATAATCCTGGGATAATGAGGGGCATAATCCTGGGACATTGAGGGGCATAATCCTGGGATATTGAGGGGAATAATCCTGGGATATTGGGTGGCTAAATCCTGGCATATTGAGGGGCATAATCCTGGGATATTGAGGGGAATAATCCTGGCATATTGGGTGGCTAAATCCTGGCATATTGAGGGGCATAATCCTGGGATATTGAGGGAAATAATCCTGGCATGTTGGGTGGCTAAATCCTGGTATATTGTGGGGGAAAGTCCTGGCATATTGGGTGCCTAAATCCTGGCATATTGTGGGGGAAAATCCTGGCATATTGGGTGGCTAAGTCCTGGCATATTGTGGGGGAAAATCCTGGCATATTGGGTGGCTAAATCCTGGCATATTGTGGGGCATAATCCTGGGATAATGAGGGGCATAATCCTGGGACATTGAGGGGCATAATCCTGGGATATTGAGGGGAATAATCCTGGGATATTGGGTGGCTAAATCCTGGCATATTGAGGGGCATAATCCTGGGATATTGAGGGGAATAATCCTGGCATATTGGGTGGCTAAATCCTGGCATATTGTGGGGCATAAAGAACTAAATTTGGGTAAGAAACCATGAAGTTGCAAAATGTAGGAGTAAGCAAACAATCTAATACACAGGCTTGGTTCTTTAGCTATGGCTTAAGTTATGGTACTTATTCTCCACCATTCTTAATAGGGGGCTTTATTGCAACATGTAACTCTGTTAACTCTCTTTTAATTAAATGCTGAGAAAGGGGTGGAACATGTGATGTCATGATATGGGAAAATAATATGATAATGTGGGGGGGGGGGGGGCGGCAATTTTTATTTTGCCTAGGGCGGCAAAAATCCTTGCACCGGCCTTGCATGCAGCAGTCTTTTTTTTTTTTTTTCCTGTGCTAGGGGAGCTTGATTGAAGGAGGTCTCAGCCAATCAGGTGAGACTTCTCAACTCAACTGACAGTGTGTGAGTGAGTGTATGTCAGTGTGAGTGTGTTTGTATGTCAGTGTTAGTGAATGTGTGTATGTCAGTGTGAGTGAGTGTGTGTATGTCAGTGTGAGTGTATGTCAGTGTAAGTGAGTGTGTTTATGTCAGTGTGAGTGTGTGTGTGTGTGTATATGTCAGTGTGGGTGTGTATGTCAGTGTGAGTGGGAGTGTGTGTGTATGTCAGTGTGAGTGGGAGTGTGTGTGTATGTCAGTGTGAGTGGGAGTGTGTGTGGATAAAGGGGTTAACTCATCTGACACTGCCTACATATGTTAAGCAATCCAGGGGTTATCTCCTCTGACACTGACTATATCTATCTGAATTTTGTTATAGATCACTGGTCACATTATGTTTTAGGGAATTGCACAGTTTTATTATCATAATAATGTTTTACCATTACTCTCTTTTCACCTTATGGGTGGACTCTTTGAAAAATATATATTATTATGTAAATAAGAAGTGCTTTTGTGGTCATATAAAAATAAAAAAAAATAGTACAAGGAGCTCACCCATGAGGTGAAAAGAAAGAAATGGTTAAACAAACATTATTATGAAAATAGGCTGTGCAATTCCCCAAAACATAATATGTGACCACTGACCTATAACATAACTCAAATATTGTACATTAAGTTTAAATGCTCAAACATTTAGGGTACACATTTTAATCATGGCCTCCCAATAATCGCACCATATAAATTTGCATATAGAAAGGTGTTCTTGCATTAAATTGTCACTTCCAGATAAGTTTCATTTTAGTTTGAATTATCAAGACTGTGGGATTTTTTTTAGTAGGGGGGGGGCAGCATTTCGTTTTTCGCCTAAGGTAGCATAATGTCTGGGCTGGCCCTGCTTATATGTGTCACTTCCAGAATCAGACAAGGATTATTATGGCTTTGTTTCTTGATTGTTAAATGATGAAAGAGAGGAAGAATGAAGAAAGGAGGAAAATATTGATTATCACAGGAATAAGGTAGGTATTTGCAAAGTCATGAGATGCAATTGTTATATTCTGATTTTGAACATTGGGTAACTTTTTCTATGCTTGAAGGTCAAAGATGTCTTAAGTAACAGGTAACCAGATCATTGGCCAGCTTGACTAGCTAAGTAAACTAGAGAACCAGTAGGTCACTCCAGGATGTGTAGCCAAGGGACTGTTAAATATAATTTCCTTGGAACACTTTTAACACATTGCAGAAGGCTGTAGCACTAAAGCAATTAATCTGGAGTAACTAACTAAACCTGTGCTGGATGGTGAGCTTTAATCCTGAATCAGATCATATTATGTTAGGTATTGTAATCCTATAATTGAATTAAACAGGAAAACATAATAAACATTTCTGACGGACAAGAAAGGTAACCAGCTTTCTTTTGAAGCTCAGTTTCCATCATTAGACAGTGACTTTCTTGGAGAATGAAGTGCTCAGGTGTTCCTTAGGTGATAGACAATTCCACTCATTAGTAGACACATATCTTTTAAATGAGCTTGACTGGTTTTCTTGCATGGCTGTATGATAGAAATAGTGGCTGGAAATTGAGTCAATTAGTGGTTTAGCACTTGCTATGGATACCAAAAACATAATACAACACTGGAAAGGTTGGTGAAATAACACAATTATTAAATATCTAATTTATGGAGGATTATCTAAAAATTAGTTTCACTGGGAATGTAGAGCATATGATTATTTTTATACCCTCCCTTTTTACTGGTGTTGCATGTATCAAAATATTTTTATTATGCAGAGCAAATGCTACTGCTATCACTTATATCACTGTATTAACTGCCTTTTACACCCAAGGGTATTGCTGCAATCGTCTTTTTAACCAGAGAGCATATATTTCAGGATTTACTGCTTGCAAATATTAACCCCTTTTTTGCATTAACTGCTTACTCTCTGCTGCTACTAACTTATTAATTATTGTTCAATGATTTTTGTTTGTGCTGAGTATTTTGGATATTTAGAATTTATTGTGCATGGCTATTTGCTGCAATCTTGTTACAAATTTATATTACATAGTTGTGAGCCTGACTGTTACTATATATCTCACTTTCCAACTATGGGACATTCTATAACTAACCCTGAGGGTAATTGATATGTGGGGGGGGGGGGGGGGGGTCTGTATTTAATTTTTGTGTGGTTATTGTTTGTATTGGCCACTATGGCCTATCTTTCTCCTTGCATTTGTAATAAATATTTTTTCATTTTTGTACTTGTGTAGTCCCTCCATTCTTTGAGTGTTTTTTTGTTTTTTTATAGAGCTACTTTTAGATTGGGCCCTGTCAGTTTCTGTTTTTTGGAATATAACCATGGAAACCAATGGAAAGTTACTGATTACTCAACATTTAGAACTTTGCCCCCAAAGTAATGCTTTATACATAACTTTTAGTGATTTAGGAACCTCGAAAGACATATACCGTGTTCTCCATGAAGAAGTTTAATTGTGTATGGTGCCACAAGGGGATGTTATACTAATAGGACTTACAGGAAAGCTAAGATGAACTAGTTGCCTACAATACCGAATTTGCAGGGCCCATCATGTTTTTGGGGTTCTTGTCCCATCAAATTCATGGTGAGTTCCTTTTGCAAGAAGTCGGCCCTGCGTTTTTAAAGATTTAACTATGCATTAACCATGGTCAGTTTAGCTCTTCTAGCAGGAGAAATTTGGCACTATATTATGTATATTTAATTCAGTAAGATACTACAGATAAAGTAACAGACAGCTAAGAAGCAAAGAACAATGGAACTCTATGACACAACTGGAACACTAAGACAGGGCTGGAAAACTAAGACAGGGCTGAACTGTAAGACCAAGCATCCCCATTATGGCACTTAAAGAAAGGGCATTCCCCAAATGGGGCTCTGTGACAGGGCAGGGCATTTGCTGGACTAAATATGCTCGATATGGGCAGGTGCTGGTCTATGGCTAGGCCTAGGCAGGTGCTGCACTATAACTAGACTTTGGCAGACACCAATCTGTGACTAGACTTGGGCAGGTCTTAGTCTATTGCTAGGCTTGGGCAGGTGCCAGACCGGAGCATGCCTGTCACTCGGAGGCACGACGTCTCTCGGGTATTTCCGGAGGTTTGTGTGCTGAGAACATTACATCCGAAAGACAACACTGCGTTAAATTCGGCAACAGTCACTCACCCTGTTGCCAATTTAACAAGCATGAAAAGTATACGAAAATTCGTATACTTTTCGTGCTTGTTGAATTGGCAACAGAGTGAGTGACTCTGTTGCCGAATTCAACGCAGCGTTGTCTTTCGGATGTATTTCTGGGGTTTGTGTGCTCTCTGTTCGGAGCACACTAACCACAGAAATACAAGTGCGGGTGCTCCGTGTTAGGTGTGCGGCGCACACCTAGCACATATGGAGCATCCGCCACTGGACAATAGCTACACTTGGGCAGTTACTGATCTGTAGCTAGACTTTCGCAGGATGCAGACAAAAACTAGGCTAGGCAGATGCCACTCTGTGGCTGGTCAGGGCCGGAAACAAGATGCAAAGAACAGACAGGAATGAGCAAAACTAATAAACAGGAAACCAGTAAAAAGGATACTAAACTGAAATGACTAGATACAGCCAGGATGAGCCTGCGCATGGGTTGAATTCTGACAGTTAAAATCCTCTTAAACAGTTCTAAAAATTGTCCACTAGGAATGGTTATTAAATTATAGAAAATCTTGATGATAGATTTCCTTTATTACGGAAACTCTTCACGTAGTTCATGCCAGTCAGTATAATGGTGTTTTTTGTTTGAATGTAACAATTATACTTCCTGTCCACCAGATTAAATAAAGCTCATATTAAAAGTAACCTGATACTTATTGTGGGAGCAGCCCATCTGTGACAGCAAGTTCTGCAGTCCCTCAATAGAACAATGTCTTAACATCACTGAATCTGTGACATATGCCAACAACATATCTCCTAATTACTGGGGCAGCTTAGCATTTTCAGAATTCACAATCGATAGCTTATATGCACAAAGTGAAGGCCATTTTAAGAAATCTCTGAAGAGGAAGATTGAATCAGTGTTTCAAGCCCAGATGGCATACAAAGAGCACATAAAACAGCCAATACAGTACAGAAAGCTCCATAATTCACATGCATGTACTTCAAAACATCCTTTACCTACCTAGTATGTACCTTCGTCATTATTCATTTATCTTCTTCACACAGATGGCTCGTAGTACTGGTACGTTTGAACTATTTTGCTTATTTTTTATAAAATTATTTTCAAGGCTGAGACAGCCTGATTGGCTGCTCAATTTTATCTTTAGAAAATATTATGATTTTTTTTTAATGATTTGATTGTGAGTTTCTCTGCAAGTAGACTTCAGTTCATTACAATTTCACATTTGGGTTCATTATTATTTTACTAATTTTCTCACATATTTCTCTTATATACTGATAGGTATGTACTTTTAAAAATTAAAAAAATAAAGTCTTGTATTTTAACCCTATGATATTTTCTATCTTGGAAGGGGTTCTTACAAGTAAAGATATCTATTTTTCTACAGCGGAAAATACCCTACCATCTAGCTCTAGCAGATAGAGACCCCCGGTGAAACCAAACCCTAATCAGGCGAGTGCCAGCCTCCAGACCGGCTCTGCCTCACAGCTCTATCTATCTACAAAGATACATTGGGTTTACTTGGGGGGAGAAGACATATTTTTTAAAATTGTCCTTTAAAGAGCCACTAAACTTTCTCTCTCACTTGTACTGTATTGTAGTATCACGTGGATTGGTACTATGGTTTTATTAACTGGCCATCAGGGATATGGATTCTATCTCCCACCTATCCATCTTATAGCAATCTGATGTCTTATGGAAAGTTTGATGCATTTTGAATGTAATTTGTTTTTGTATTCATTAGATGATAAGGCTATAACATAACAAATGACACCAATAACACACGTTTGGGTCTACTCAATAAAGAGAGAACTGCAGGGAACTGAGATGGGTATATCAAACTTTAGGCTAATGTAGCCATGTTGGAAACATTCTACATCTCCTCTAATTTGGCCTTACGTTTGAAATTCCTATTTCAATTCCCTGTCATTCTCTTAATTCAATAGTCCCTAGCTAGTTATAAATGGGTGTAGCTCAACCTCTGAAATTTGAAAGGGATGCAGATGGTTCAGATAGCATATAAAATAATACATACACCCAGTATATCATGTTAGAAAAAAAAACTTTAATAAGTATCATAATCTGATAAATGTTTCATAGTACACAACATTGCATAATATCAATAGTATATTTTAAAAAATGCATGAACAGCACACTGAGCATAATTAAATAAAACAGAAAATAGATCAAAAGATAAATAAAGAGGATGATGATAAAGGCAGATCAAAAGAGCAAGTAAGAAAAACACTTCACAGTGTCGTCCTTCATGGTTAAAGTGGAATGTGGAACATAAACTCTCATAGTCAAGCAAATCTCAGTGCATCAGACTGAATATTAAAGGACCACAGTGGACCAACTCACGGATACCAGAATGTAATGTCATTTGCATGCATAAAGTACACTCCTCCAAGTGTTGTAGAATTGCTAGCAGACAGGTCTGGTTCCAGAACCAGTGATTTTCAGATGGTTGCAAGGTCTGGAATCTAATACTGTATTAAATCACTGTAGTAAATGACTCCATTGCTTGAATAAGTGGAGCAGATCATGCTTTATGTATGGGAATTTCCTCACATTCTGGTATCCGTGATCCATTGTGGCCATCAGTGTCCTGGAAGAATCTTCCATTCTATCCAACCACACTCAATGACTTGGGTTAATTTATCTCTGATATTTGATGCCATAAACTGCAATAGAAAATGATATGCAACTGATAAGTGCTAATTCAAATGATTAACTTGAGCCCATTGTTTGGATAGTAAATGTATCTCAGTGGTATTAGCCACAGTGAGTGCATGTAAAATAATGGATTTTGTATATTTAGTAATCAGAATGCAGTCATACTATGGCATTTCAAAGGGTTAATTTCACCATCTTGTTTTCTGTATGTTTTATATGTTTCTAATCTTAAATTGCACTTGTGTTTACTATAAATCTATTTACAGTTCTCCTGACTTTATACATTGAAAATAATTTTATAGAGGCCTCTAAATTCATTGACAGCCAATGAGGATGGCTTGGAGAGAAAGGTAGGTTTGTTGCTATGGCAACAGTAATACATTTCCAGACACATTCATTACAGATTTTAGGAAGAATTGAGGGAAAAAAAGATATCGATAAGATACAGATTTTTTTTTGTTTATTTTACACAAAGCAGGACTTATTTTAAGACAAATTAGGGCACCGTAGGTGAAGCTGCCCCTTTTTAATGCCTTTGTTATTAGGACTCATATCATTCACAGCAGAACCAAGCAAATTATGCTATTTAACCAACCAGAAAATGGAAAGTTATTTGAGTGAGATATCTGTGTATCTAGAGGGATTCATGTAAGCCTTGACTGGGGAATGGAATATAGTGTGTGTTTGCTGAAGATTATGGAGAGGATTCCAACTCCTCACCTCTGCTACACATTCACTCAGATTATATTTGTACAGGAATGAATTCATCCTCTCAGGTGACAGGCAATGATTGGAGAGTTCAAGAAGATTAAATATAATGTCACCTCGAAAAGGTACTAGCCATTATTTGATTTACAGTTGAGCTGAACAGAAATGTTAGTTGCACCATCACATAGCTCTTTGTGTTAATAATGTTTAAATCTGGTCTGAAAAAAATAATAAAAGTTATATAATTATCTAACAGATTTCCTATCATTTTTCTTTGGCATAGAGGGGCATATTGTATAATTCCTCCTCCCCCTCAACCAGGGCTGGAGTAAGGATTTTTGCCACCTCAGGCAAAACCTCATTTTTCCATCCTTAGTATCAGGCCCCCTCTGTGCTCTGCCCAATTGTGCAGGATCTGGCTGGGGCTGGGTCAATCGGCAGGAGGATCTGCACATCCCCACTCCTCTTCCTCCTAATAGATTCATGGGGAGTAGGCACTGGGAGTTTTGCTAGAAGTTTGAGTTTTGCTAGCAGAACACATAGATCATTTTTATTCTCTACATGCACAGTAAAACAAATGTTTAGGTGATACAATCCCTTTAATGGTTACATGCCGCTTTAGGAATTAGGTTTAGTTAATGAAATAAAAATAAAGATTTTTATAGCAGTAATAAAATGCTATGTATAATAAAATACTATCAATGGCAAAAGGAGGAATTTGTACTGCAGACACCATTAGGTACGAACTTTGTACAAACCTTGCTTTTAAATAGATTTTAAAATGAATAAATACTTACTTTCCTATTGATTCCTATCAGTAAAGTTATATCTGATGGTTACTTACTTAAGTTACATGAAACCACAAGATTATTGTTGGTCAAACTTTAGCAAAAGCACACTGCCCATATAGGCAAAATCCGGCCTTTTCACCGCTGACAGTTCAGCGCGGCAGTTTGAGCACTGAACAGTCAACAGTGAAACGCAAAACGAACATTTCACTACAGCAATTTAAGCGCTGACGGTTCAGCGCTGAACTGTCAGCGATTGCAATCAGAGTAACCCCCCCAATAAAATACCCCCCCTAAAAGTTACCTCTCCCCGAACCCTAAAACTAACCTTCCCCGAACACTAATACCCCTAATACTAACCCTGAAGCCCTAATTCTAACACTAAGCCCTAATACTAACACTAAGCCCTAATACTAAAAATACTCACCTTGTATGCGATGAACTGTCCCGCAATGAAGTCTCTGCGATGACCTGGCCATCACGTGAGAGGTTGCGGTGAAGCGACTGCATTGAAGCAGCCGTGAAGAAACGGCCCATCCCCCTTCTATCATCATACCTGCCATGAGAAATATTGTGGACCGCTGTAAACGTCAGATCCTGTCCATGTATATCCTGTCATCCTTTTTGACCCTATCCATGTTACTTACATTCTCTTTCTTGTGCTCTCAAGTCCATTATTATGGTTTATATTCCTCTTCTGTGCCTGTGCCCTTTACTGTTGTGTTAGATGCAACTTCCTAATTGTAGCCTTGCCTAATATACACACATTAGAGTCCTCTCCTACTTCTACAATGTGCTGGTGTGACAGGGATGGGGTCACATGACACTGGTGGCAACGGTGTTCTCCTCTAATAGCTGACAGAGGAGAACTATCTTTACAACAAAGAAAGCTCCCTCTGGCCCATGACATTTGGAGAGCCTGGGCATGGTGCACCCATCTCAGTGTGGCAATGGCATAGCATGCCCCCAGCTGATCTGAGTCCTAGGCCAGAGCCTACCTAGCCCATAGGTAGTGCCAGCCCTGCCCTTGCTCTTTTGTTTTTTTGGAAATACCTAGTGAAATCCTTACTTCTGACCTAAAATACAGTGTGTGCAACAGCTGGTACCTGTGAGGTGTGACAGAATACATTTACGTAAGAATGCACTTAAAAAAACAAGTTTTTTTTTTCCGGACACTTTGCTTTGCAGGAGTTTTAAACAAATCAAGTTATTGTTACACACTCCTCTTGACATCTCATGTTCCCAGACTCATTTCAGTTACTCCAGTCTAGCAACTTACATTAATTAGACAAAGAAAATATTTGTTTATGACTCATGTTATGTTTCTGGAGTTCTCCTCAGGGATTGTTGGCGAACAGACAAACAATACAGCAAATCCAATAATTAAATGAGATACAGATGAAAGGCTGTGTAAACGTTGGTACACATAGAAGGTAATTTGTCTCTTCATCAAAGGCAATAATGTGAGCAGATGGGCGGGCATCCAATGTGGACTGTTTGTAGGTACACCACAAGTATCTGAACCTTCTGTGTCTATAGTGTGTGTTCCTGCGGTCGGGACCTACTTTTATCTTGTGCCTGACACACAGGTCCTTTTAACTGATTTGTGTCATTTGTGCCACACCCCCAGAAACAATGTTAGGAGGTATGAAAACCCTGCTTTGGTAGCATCACCAGGATTTTCTTTCACTTATTTGACTTCACCTTCAAAGACTCATATGCTCCCCAGTGGCTCACAGACACGAAAGGACTCTCAAATCATAAGTACAATGGTGCTTTCCTTGTATCACTGACAATGTTTGTTATTGTATGTAAAGGAAAAGAACAGCCATTGCCAGTGGTGTATCTTGATTTTGTGCTGCCCTAGGCAGACAAAATCCGGGCACCCCCCTACCCAAGCTGCACACCCACGTTACACACCTATGACATGCCCCATCACCTCCATTACATGACCCCACATCACACATAACATTCAGACTCACATCAAGCTCATACTCCCATCACACACACACTCCCATCACACTCAGTCACACACTCCTACTCCCATCACACTCAGTCACACACAGCCTCCCATCACACACAGACTCCCTTCACACACAGACTCCCTTCACACACAGACTCCCTTCACACTCAGTCACACACAGCCTCACATCACACACTGACTCCCATCACACTCAGTCACACACAGCCTCCCATCACACACAGACTCCCTTCACACACAGACTCCCTTCACACACAGACTCCCTTCACACTCAGTCACACACAGCCTCACATCACACACTGACTCCCATCACACTCAGTCACACACAGCCTCACATCACACACAGACTCCCATCACACTCAGTCATACACAGCCTCACATCACACACAGACTCCCATCACACTCAGTCATACACAGCCTCACATCACACACACTCTTCCATCACACTCAGTCACACACACTGACTCCCATCACACACACTCTGACACCCATCACACTCAGTCAAACACTAACTCCCACCACACTGTCACACACTGACTCCCATATCACTCAGTCACACACAGCCTCACATCACACACAGACTCCCATCACACTTAGTCATACACTAACTCCCACCACACTGTCACACACTGACTCCCATATCACTCAGTCACACACGGCCTCACATCACACACAGACTCCCATCACACTCATACTCACAACCACCGTTTTCATTTTTCCATTTGAATCAGCTTACCTTCTGCTGTACTCTGACCTGCAGGGGGCGGAGACTTTACACTGGCACGTGTGACGGGGAACTAAGGGAGGGGAAGTGAGGGAGCCCCGAGCATGACAAGCAGCACCGGGTGAGGGGAAGAACGAAAGGAGCGGTGGGGGTGAGAAGGGGAGGGGGTAGGAAGGTAAGAGGGAGGGGAGGGGAGGGGGTAGGAAGGTAAGAGGGAGGGGAGGGAACAACTTTTCACACAATGAAGAACAAAGTTAAAATCTTCGCCGCACCAGAAGTGTTTAAAGCACCAGTGTGCTTTAACAACGTCTGGAAAAGTGCCGCCCTAAACAAGGCGCCGCCCTAGGCGAGCGCCTTGTTTGCCTCGCGGTAGATACACTACTGGCCATTGCCTAAAATCTAAACAAATAAACTTGGCAGAGCAAAAAAAGGAAAAAATAGGAAAATTTACAAATGAATGAGTAAAAAAAGCCAAACGTAAAAACTTTAAAGAGTTTATTATCCAGGAAAGGAACTATGGATATAAACAAACATTTTTTAATAAACGTAAGTGCTAAAATAGCACTTAAATAAATAAAAACATAGAATATCTAAGCATGTAATAGAACAGCTTTCAGCTTGAAGATAAGGTTCCAGAGAAGAGCTGTTGATTCCTCAAAGAGGGAACACCCCATTCACAAGGCTATTAACGGCTTATCACATCCATCTTATGTTCACACCTGACACGGTTCACCCTGTGTCTTCTTCAGAAGTGGTAATATAGGTAGTGCATCAAATCTCAGTTTTGGTACTAAAGTATATTTTGTTGTGTGTGTGTCTGAAGTGATTTCTCTTCAGAAGGCTGTACATTTCAGTTATATGTAAAAGAATGTAGGTGCAACAATCTATTGTCTTTTGCCTCAAATGCCTCATTATATCCTATGAGAGATTTTGGACGCAGAAAAAAATAGGCCGGAGATTCTGAAAAACAAAATCAAAACTCCCATAGGTAATAGGCCCAGGTTCATGACAATCAATACAAGTGAACTGAAACCCAGTGACTGTTGAGGAATGTTTACATAAATAATGAGCATATGTCCCCATCACCATTTCAGACTGAAGTATTTAAAAAATAAAATAAGAGTAAGATAAAAGAAAATGACAAGCAAGGGATCAGATCAGTTGGAGGACCAGGGCAGTGATAGCAGGAGATGGCGGAATCTAGGACTAAGAGGTACCAGCAGAGTTTTTCAGCGGAGGAGAGCATTGGTACACAAGCTGTGCCAACATTACAGCCGTGTGATAGGGGCAGCAAGCAGCACATTGCAGCAATTAACATGTATAAATGAATGCTGCAAGTAGCTAAGGACAATGGGAGGTGCAGGCCGGTGCAAGGATTTTTGCCACCCTAGGCAAAACCTTGTTTTGGCACTCCCCCTTGGCACTGCCCTTTACCCTGCCTATGTACATTACACCTGGGGCATCAATGATTTAAATGCAAATTAAGGTTAAATAAAATTCTAATGTATTTAATGTAGCATTAAAATGTAAGCATCTAACATTTGCTAACTTATTCACCAATGTACCTGCCAGGGCCAGCATTGTTCAGAGCAGGTGCAGCCACACAGTGAAATCATTCTGCATCCAATTCTTGGGATGCTGAAATTTCAGTAGAACAGGGCATAACCAACTTATTTTCGTTTTTTAGGAGACAGTTAAAAAATTTAGGAACGAGACAACGGCACATAAATCATGCACACACAGAGAGTCTCACACATACAGAGACATAGTCACACACACAGAGTCTCACACATACACACAAGCCAACAGTCTTGTTTTGTTTCTTTTTAAAGAAAAGTAAATTTCTTAATGTATCCCCCTGTCTGTCTCTCTCTCTCTCCCTCCACTGTCTGTGTCTCTTTCTCTTCCCCTCTCTTCCACTGACTGTGGCTTTTTCTCACCCCCCTCCACAGTCTGTCACTTACCTTTACCTCCCCCCTCCATTTATTTCTAGCGCCGTGTGCTTCAGGGAGGAGCAGCGAGCGATATTTGCTCTGTGTTTGTTAAACGCACACAGAACTCAGACGGTACTGCTTGCGGTCCTTGCGCACACTGATCATTCAGAGCATTTGTCTGAGCTCTGTGTGCGTTTAACACTGACAGGTGTCAGTCACCTGTAGTAGAAATGTGCAACAGATAGTGCTTAATTACTATGAGAGGGAATTGCATGGAACTGTGAATGGAGATCCCAAGTTCTGACCAGAAAAGGTGACTTGAAACATTCTCAATATCAGCAGCTCTTCAGAATGATTACAACTAGGCTACTATGACCTTTGCTGCAGGAATTCCATTAACCATTACATACAGTACCCTCTTTTATGAATGCCGTCCAGTGAAGATGTTGATGTGAAATGCTCTGCACTCAACATTAACAATACATCCTTCTTCATCACCAACAGACCTATCTACACCACCTCCCATACTAGCTTCCTTCTCCAAATTTCCTATCAGTTGTACTACGCCACTGACAAACGCGGCAACCCCCTCTCCTTGCCCTCTCCCTGCCTTGGTCTTGTTTATTATTTGCATGTGCATGTGAAAAAAGACGTTTTCTTTTTTAAGTGAACTTTAGAGAGATTTAAAGTTGAGTTCTCCATCTTAGATTTAGATAATTGAAATGAGCGAAGTCCATGCATCTTAACTGAATTCGGAGCATACTCGGACATGACTGGCGCATGTTTGGTAATAAGTTTAAAATCTATGGTTTTCATGGCGAAAATGGCCCAAACCGAACACCTCCAATACTTCAGTTTCCGAAAGGCCCAAAGAGCCGATTCAGCCCCCAATTCAATGATATTGAGTAGCAGCATTTTGGAGATTTGTGAAATTTGGCTAAAGTGCCCAATCCGAATCCATTTTGGGACAAATCAGTATATATTGGGTAGACTCTTATATGTCAAATCAATACAAAGGCTGCTGAGAGCAATGTATGCATGAAGTACACTTTGAGTTGAGCTAAGATTAGCAGGCTTTATCAGCAGTGAACCATGTCTAAGAAGTCTTATACACAGCCTCTGAAGCTGGAATAACAATTCAGCAATTAGTTGAGGTTTTTTTGTTCATAAACACTTCAAAAAAGCACAGTAGGATCCAGTTACTTCAAGCCATTATGGTCAAATATTAGCGCTGTCTAGACTTATCCAACTGGTAATCATTTTTGTCCATGCTGTGACTGTTTTACATATGCATAATTCACAAAGCATCAGTTGTACGACACAGGCCTATCTTTGTGTTTAGATATATGTGTATTTAAATATAGCACTATTGATAATCTTTACTGAAAATGTACAAGTATGCACAGCTTTTATTACTAGTGATAACTGAGCACCAGTACATTACATTTATGCGTGCCAACACTGCCAAATGCATACATATAGTCTCTCGTCTCTAGCTATCATATCACAGGTTTAACCCCTTAACGACAGATGACGTGCCAGGCACGTCACGGCAAATCGAGGACTTGCCGACAGCTGACGTGCCTGGCACGTCATGCACTAAACTGAGTAAAGAAAGCGACCAGCGGTCGCTTTCTTTACTCTAACGGTGTTGCTACAATGCCTCTAGGTAGAGGCATTGTGCAACACCCCCCAAAAGTGCAGGGGCGCGCTACGATCACTCCACGGAGTGATCGTAGCAGCCATTTAAAAATGGCTGCGCCGGCTGCACACATGTGCTTAGAAAGCGAACGATCGTTCGCTTTCTAAGCATCTCCGGTGTTGTTAAAGTGCCTCGCCAGCGAGGCACTTAACAACACCGTTCTGCTCCCCAGAGCCGATGGTGGTCGCTCTCCTGAGCGACCCCATCGGCTCAGTAGAAGGGAACGCTGCCTATACAGGCAGCGCTTCCCTTCTAATGGCAAGAGCATCGGAAGTGAAAGTATTTCACTTCCGATGCTCTAGGGGGAGCCAATCGATGCCGGCACAACAGATCTATGTGATCTGTGTGCAGGCATGTATGATAAGTGCTCTGATGAGCACTTATCATACTGTCAAAGGCAATATTAGCAAATATTGCCTTTGACAAGTATTGATCTGCCTCCCTCACCTTACTAGTTATAGTAAGGGAGAGAGACAGATCAGATAAAGTAAAAAAATAAAATAAAATAATAAAACAAATATTTAATAAAATTTTAAACACCAAGGGCTTTTATAAAAGCCATTTAACCCCTTCCCTGCCATTGATCGCTGTGTACGCAGTGATCATACACAGCAGCACATTTTTTGCTGTCTGTGCATTTTTTAGGGGTTAATTTTTTTTACTGTAATTCATTACAGTATAAAAAAAAGCTCTTTTAAGAGAGATTAACCCCTTTCTTGCTGTAGATCACTGCCTAAGCAGAGATCTGACGCAAATGCAGCAATCTTGCTGCAGAAGCATTTTTAATTTTTTTAAAACTTTTTTATTACACCCGTCACGTGTTAATTATACCCGCTAGGGGACTACGTTTAACGTAATTTTTTTTTTAAATAAGAGCTATTAACCCCTTCCTTGCCGTATATCACTTCCTAAGCAGCACATATGGTCACTGCCTAAGCAGTGCATATGGTCACTGCCTAAGCAGCGCATATGGAGCAATCTAGTCGCAGAAGGATTTTTTTTTTGCTATCAGCATTTTTTTTGTCAGACTCGCTAGGGGTTAATTATACCCACTAGGGGATTACGTGTATTCCTTTTGAAGCTGTCTGAACACGTGTATAGCGATCAGTAACAGCCGATCAGTGGCAAAGGTGGTTTGGTGATTTCTCAGATGAGCATCACCATTCGTCTGGTTCGATCAATATTGGTAAATATTGTTCTGACCCATATGGATCTGCCTCCCTCTCCTCACTTGAGTTTTAGTGAGGGAAAGAGACAGATCTGTATAACATAATTTTTTAATTGTAATAAATTAAATAAAATGTTAAAAAAATTGTGAGTCCCAAGGGCTTTTATAAAAGCCATACCCTTTGTATAGTGTAGTGTATTAACCCCTTCCCTGCCACTGATCACTGCACAGCAGAAATTTTTTTCTTGTCTGTGCATTTTTAGGGGTTAATTTTTTTGTACAGTACTACAAAGGCTCTTATAAGAGCTATTAACCCCTTCCTTGCTCTACATGTTCAAATTCCAAGTTTGAAAATCAAAAAGCGCACCTCTCAAATGTAGCCTTTCAACACCCAACAAAGCTGACAAAGCTATGCATGGGTGGTATCCCTGTGCTCGGGAGATGTTGCTGAACATATATTGTGGTATTGTTTGTCAGTGACACATACCGAAATATGTGAATTTGTGTCTAAAGTACAATGTATGTGGGAAAAAATACACAATAAAATGACTACCACAAACTTTGACAAAGGCTGGTGGTAGAATTGGTGCATGGAAAGTGTTAAAATAACACCATTTAAAATAGCCTAGGGTGTCTACTTTTACAAAATATATACTTTTTGGGGTAAAATACACTGTCCTACTTTAAAAAAAAGTCCCAAATGAAAGATGGGCTCAGGCTGGCTACACGTCAATATTCCAAGTTGAAAATGCGCACCTTCACAATGTGGCCCTTTTAGCCCCCAAACAACCCAACAAACCTATGCATGGGTGGTATCCCTGTACTCAAGAGATGTTGCTGAACACTTATTGGGGTGTTATTTGGCAGTGACACATACCAAAATCTGTAAATTCATGTCTGAAGTACAAGGTTTGTGAAAAAAAAAACACAAAAAAATGACTACCACAAACTTTGACAAAGGCTGGTGGTAGAATTAGTGCATGGAAAGTGTAAAAATACCACCATTTGAGATAGCCTAGGGTGTCTACTTTAAAAAAATATATGGGTTGATGTGGTAAAATACACTGGCTGGTTTCAAATATGTCCCAAATGGGACATGGGTGCAGGCTGTCTGCATGTCAAAATTTCAAATTGGAAAACCAAAAACTTCACCTCCCAAATTTGGCCTTTTACCCCCCAAACAATCCAACAAACCTATGCATGGGGGGTATCCCTGTACTCAAGAGATGTTTCTGAACACTTATTGGGGTGTTATTTGGCAGTGACACATACCAAAATCTGTAAATTTATGTCTGAAGTACAAGGTTTGTGAAAAAAAAACACAAAAAAATTACTACCACAAACTTTGACAAAGGCTGGTGGTAGAAATAGTGCATGGAAAGTGTTAAAATACCACCATTTGAGATAGCCTAGGGTGTCTACTTTTAAAAAATATATGGGTTGATGGGGTAAAATACACTGGCTGGTTTCAAATATGTCCCAAATGGGACATGGGTGCAGGCTGTCTGCATGTAAAAATTTCAAGTTGGAAAACAAAAAACTGCACCTCACAAATTTGGCATTTTAGCCCCCAAACAACCCAACAAACCTATGCATGGGTGGTATCCCTGTACTCAGGAGAAATAGTAGAATCTATTTAGCATGTTTTTTCGTTCGCTATTGTCGATGAGGAGAAGTTGTTTCAAATAAAAACAAAGAAATTTGTGTATTTTTTTTTTTTTTTACCATATTTTATTATTTTTTTTTAATAATATGATAAGATATGATCAAAAATATGGCATCCATAGAAAGCCCTTTTTGTCCCGATAAAAACAATATATAATATGTGTGGGTACAGCAAATGACGAAGAAGAAAATTACTGCTAAACACAAACAGCACAGAAATGTTAAAATAGCCATTGTCCAGAAAGGACAAAAATGTTTCAAAGGCTCTGTCCTTAAGGGGTTAAGGAACAGAGCAAATTTGTGGCACTTCAAAAAAGTACTGCCAATGCTATTGCCTCCAAAAATTGGCCTTAAGTCAGTTTTTTACTGGCCTGCGGTAAAATATTTACTGTGTGGCAACTATAAAAGAGGTCGCTTCAGCTAACTGCACCTTCATAGCACTGGAAAAATCTATTTTAAAACCAGTATAACATTGTTAATTTTAGGTTAACAAAGTATAAAATCCATCAATATATCAAAATATAGAATGCACCTGTAATGATAGTTGACTGTGTTTATTACCTGTTTGTGTTCTGTATTAAAGGGACATTACCACTTACATAATATATAACTAGATTACCCGTGCATTAAAAACAAACACAAATATATGCCACTCTTTTTATATGATTGCATTACTTGCATATAAAAGGAAAAATAAAATTAGGTGTTCATCTCCTGGATCCATTTTGTGAATATTTCCGATTATGCAAGATCATCCAAAATCTTCCAGACAGTCTCATTTGACAACTTTTGGGAAAAGCCTGCATGGTGATGTCATAAGATACTCCCCTGATCTCTTACTGGCTCCTGTGTATCATAGTAGGCAGGACTAGGTGTTTTCCAACACAAAGAGAGGAAATTAACCTGATCAAACAGGATCATAACTCTGCCCCTTGTGATGTAATAGTTACAAAATACTGTATAAATAATAAATTAATAAATTGTGAGGTAATAAACAAAACAAGTGTATTCTGCATCCATTTAAATTTGTTTCTTGTAAATCATTTATACCATATGAAATATAATAGTAATAATATACTAATAAGTATGCAAAACATTATTAATAATAATACCACTCCCCAGTTTTTCCCTAATGGAAAACATACGCTCTTTATCTTTCTCATAGCGGAAAATACTGAATATACCTTAAAACCCTACAAAAGTGTGAGAGTTTTTAAGTGCTGCCTCTATTATACAATTGTTTTTTATACCATTTTGTAATTGTGAATGACTTCCAACAGGGCAGACCTTGGAGACCACACAGTTTGCTATGTGAGATCACTATGCATTTTCTGTACACTCTCTGATATTAACACAGCAGCAGTTAATACAAGTCCGTGTCTCGTACATTCACTAGCACTATTACACCATGCAGAACCGTACCGTGTGCCCATTGATAATACAAGTGTGTACGTGTAATTGGTTAATAAATTATTCTATATACATTTCTGATGCCAGAGTGGGAAACACCAGGGACTAAAACACTAGTAAAGTATGGCATGTAAGCTTTGATTACTGTGTTATAAATTATATACAATAAATTATGTCTTCCAAAGTCATGTTGTCACAATTAACATATGGAGTGATAAACAGTCAAGTATAATGGCGCAAAACCTTGGTGACAGAAAAAAGCTTGAAAATTATAACAATACAGTTTCATGCAGGTCTGTATTCTAGTTTGAATTAGTTCTAGCTTGAAATAGTTTTCAAGTTTTTCTCCTCAAAGAAGGGATGACTCTACAACAACAAGGCTTCAACTTATTTGGCCCTTCATCTGTTCAGACCTGATGCGTTTCGACTTGCTGCTTATATAGGGAAGGTATTATTGGTAGTTTTGACAAAAGGCAAGTTGTGCATATAAACTAAGGCACGAATAAATGTCTGCTACAATCATATTAACTAACCGTAACTTAATGTCTGTTTACATGAAAACATAGCACACATACATTATTTTAGACTGTTACTCCATCACAGGACAATGTTAATGTAAAAAGATGAACATGATACTTGGTTATAGGTTCAATTGATAGAGAAGATCCTAACTAACTCCCTTCTATCGATATGACCCAAAAACTATGGTCTCTCGCAGCAACAGTACGGTTTACTACTGTTAAATTCTTTGTGTTTTTTTGTGATGTGTGATAATGATCATCAGTCTGCTTAGAGGGGATGGACAATTTTTTACGTTTTTAACAATTTGCTCTGACTGACATTGTCGAGCATTGGTTTAAAATCAAGCTATGGTTTAAGACATATTAAGTGATTTGGTTTTAATACTATGTGTATGTGCTTTAATTGAACCTTAAATAAAATACCACAGCCTTTCTCCACAACTATGTTTAAGTGTGCATGTTTAATTAATAATTATGGTTTATTAAGTTATTTTAACCCATTATGCCATCATGATTTACATTCATTCTGATAAAACTGCTTAACTGAGAGTTTTGCCAACTTGGCTGTAATGTTACCTTGCCAGACTGTGAAATGAACCTTGGGAACTATTGTGTCTCATCTATAGCTCATGGTGGGAAATGTTACCTAATTGCTTGTGTCGAGTGTGTGGAAGAACTACAGATGGAGAGTCTCAGGTAGGGAGGTTGCCTGGCAACTCACATTGAGAACAAGGAAGCTTGCTGTTCTTTCTATCAAAGCCCCAATTCTCCACTAATTGGAATGGAAGGAATCACGCCTTTTGTAAATTAATGTGTGGTCTATCACTGTGAATAGAGTCTAGTGCCTGCTTTCAAATAATACATTTTGCAATTTTTAAGTATTTAAATTATTTACAAAGATGAGTAAAGAGGAATCTTGTGTTTTCTCTGCCCATAGACAGAGGGTTAATAACACTCTTTGTTTTGCAGCATACATTATTTAAATAGAGGGCAAACACAATATGTATGCTTTAATTCTAACAATTGACATAACTGTGTTAAACAGCTACTGGGGTTTTGTTACAATATTAACAGGGTAAATGAAAGAAACATTGCCTTCCATTCTTTCTGTGTTTTTTTTTTGTGTTCTGACAAATTTATGTTAGACAAAAAGCATTGGCATCCACAGCTTTTTTTTTTAAAGAGGGGACAAAATAACTCCTGTCCCGAGAAACATCTGAGCCCCTCCTGATCGCCTGCCTTTGTTGGTTTGGCATAGTTTTGGCTAAACATTGGCATCCAAGCTGTTGTAAACTACAGCCCCTATATATACTCAGCATCAAGGTAACTTCCATTTACAGTAGCTGGGATGGCACAAATTAACCAACACTATCCCAGTTTACAGTTAACTATAATTTCCATGATGTTCAGCCAGCAATATTGCAGTCAACAAAAGTGTGTGTTGAGAAGTGTACATAGTTAATATGTATCGTAAACTCCCAATGCCCCACACAACTGTAGTTCTCTACAGTTAACTACAAGTCCCTTGATGTTCAGCCAGCAACATAGCTGGCTATATATCAGGGGAGTTGCAGCCAATAACACGTAGTGCATGCACTCCCCGCTAAACAGTCTAAAATGAACTACAATTTCCATTACGTTGTGCCAGCATTATGGCTGACTGAATATCATGGGAGTTGCAGTCAACAAAAATAAGTTTATTATTCATTGCTCACCCCTGTTTCTCCTACTTTCCCTGACAAGCTATTGGCAGTGGAGGGTTCCTGTTGCTAGCTCCTAGTAATACAACAGAGGATTTCAGTGACAGCCTTGGTGCCATGCCAGGCTGCACACAGCACTGAGAATGCGGATTATGCTTGCCGCCTATCCATTGTCCCTGGTGTTTTATCTCTGGAGGATGATGTCATCCCCTAGAAATCTAACTACAGGGACATCACTGGGGAGTGCACTGCAGTGTCAGAGGTGACACTCACCTAGTGCAGTACCTCACTGTGATGCAGAACTAGTTAGGCTGGTTAAGGAAGATACACTGATCAACCTAACAGCCTAGAGCTGTAAAAAAAATAAAATAGGTGCTTTGCCAGCTGATTGCATTTCCAGGGGGTTATGTATAAATAGCCCATGACAGCATGCATTATGTATAAATAAATATTCTAGAGTAAAGATCTAACTGTGGAGTAGTAACCATGGAAACCAATATGCTGTTCTTGTTGATTGCTGAACTTGTAGAAAATGTGCTCTAGAACACAATCAAACTCTCAGAGTCATTATTAAAGAAGTGAAGTAATTTATTGGTTGACAAAAGGAATTATCTGATCTACTAAGGTAAATAAGTGTAGATTGAGAATGAAGTCAAAGACAAATACTGTTTGATATGTGATAAGATGAGTTATACAATTTTATTTTCAACAACTAAAACTGTATTTCTACAGCATGGGAACTGTTTAATGTGATTTATATTTCCTGACAGTTTTATACAGCTTCTACAGCAATTCACTTTATATACTTTAATACATTTGTTTGTGAAATGTATATATATTTATTTTGGTCAGTGCAGAAATAAAAATAGATAGCTAATTTTGATTTTTTTTTTCTTGTGAGTTGTGACATATCTGTCAGTTTATTGTACAGAAAGATACATAGGATCAGATGTTATATTATTTCAAATCTATTTTCTTGCACCATTGTTGCCTTGGGTTAACTTTCACAGGACCCTTTCAATTAAGTACTACAACCAGTCTGAGCCTTGTAGTTGTCCTGGTTACAGTGTTGCTGTGGAGATACTGTTTGGCCAAATGACAGGGCAAGGTGGATTGCTATTACACTGCACCATGACAGCCAGGTGATCCGGCTGCAGGTTCCATATAAGTTCATGCAAAGCTATCTTATGTCATTCGGCTGCTCAGTAGAACACAATGATTCACAGTCAGCATGGCAGGCCCTCCACATCTTTTCCATCCCATCATCTACTTGAAACAGGCCAGAGGATGCTATTCACAGGTAATAAACTAAATGCTGAAAATATATTATCATTTAAGAATGAAAGGGTAATTAAATATATCAACAGGTTTATAACTATTATATTTACATTTTGAAAAGGATATTTAATATTCATTTTTTCGTAGCCATGACTTAAAATCTTCAAAACTATTTAGTTCAAGATGTCATATGATAATAGAATATATAGGCATTTGTATCATGTTTCTGTATAAAATAATGCAAAATATGGATTATTACAATTTTACTCTTTAAGACAATATTTTATAAGGGAACATACATAAATAATCCTATTAGGTTATATGTATAAATGTTAAATCTGGGGGAAAGTTCTAAAAATGGAATTATCAGCAGAAACATTTCATTGGTTTCCATTGTGATTCCTTCAGAACTTTGTCCCAGACTTGCTCATTATATACGGAGATCTATCCACTAAAAGTTGAGTTCAGATGAGTTGTTGTTAGGTGAACATTTCTTTTCACTGACTTAACTGTGTGTTGTGCTGGGACAAACCTGGTGAGTGTCTTCACAATATTGTAATGTAGTGTTTATTGAAATAAAAATTTCACCTCACTTTAACTCACCAGCAACCATGTGTGTCTGGAGGGGGTAAGAAGGTGACTTGCCCCACACCCTGAAAATTCCAACAGTCCCATAGAAACAGCAACAAGGAAGATAGAAGTAGTAGGTTTGTTAGGGTAGGTTGACATGAAACAGAGATGTGAGAGAGAACTAAAAGAGACAGAGTCCTGACAGATGGGAGATGTCTAAATTAGAAAATGGGCTGAGTGAGCTGAAAGAGATGGATAGGAAAAGCGTAGTAGTTGAGAGAGACAGACCTAAGAGATCAAGAAAGACAGAAATTGATGGGTCCCTTACAGAACAAATGGTCTGGGACTCCACCTCACCCACTCCATTTCTCTTGCACTCCTTTCATTATTGCACCCACATCACTTGCCACATCAAGGAGTTGCCGCAGCACCCACAACTCCATATCCAGAACTTACCCCAGCCTTCTCACCTCAACTCACCTTTTAGTTAATAGCCCACTATGGAGGAAATAGCATGGCTGGGTTTTTTTTTATGAAGAAAAGATGAAAGCTTTAGCCTTGACTTGAGAGAGAGGCCATAGAAAGATGAAGGAGACAGAGAAGCCAGAAAGAAATGGAAGGATCAGAGGGGGCTGCGAGAAAGAAAGGACCATGGACAGATGAAAGAAACTGAAGGTGATGAGAACTGAGAGAAAAGCTGCACCCACACCAATGAGACCCTGTTTAGGAGTGGGGCCAAGAGGCTAGTGCAGTAGGAGTACCCGCCTAACACAATGGATTATAGCAGTCCAAGGTAGAGCACAGAAACAACCACCTACCGTCTGATGCAGTATTGCAGCTCCATCCCACCAGGATACAGAAATGACCAGTCTGGGGGAAATCTGCCCCCTTCCCAGAATCCCAGCCCACCCTCTGTTTGTAAACTTCTCTGCATTGACTGTTGTGAACTTCTTTGGTATGGCTCTTGCAAGAATCTGCAATTGGATTGTGTGAGAGACTCCAGGGCAGAGTGGCAGGGCGGCAAATTTTGCGATGATCGGGCTGCTCGTGCATTTTATTCTTAGGGGACGAAGTGATGACAGGTCACGTGACCCGGCGCTCTGACATCAGACATGCGCCAAGTCACGTGACCTATCTACACTCACTGCCGGGGGCTGAACAGGCAGCATGGTAGGACAGGGAGGGATCAGGGTAAGTCCTGGGGTGAGGGGGCATGTTTTGGGGGTAATGGTGGCATGTAATGGGGGTTATGGGGCATGTAATGGGGGTTATGGGGCATGTAATGGGGTGATGGAGGCATATAATGGGTGTGATGGGGCATGTAATGGCGGTGATGGGTCATGCGATGTAGGTATGAAAAATGGGGGTGATGGAGACATATAATGGGGGTGAGGGAGGCATATAATGGGGCTGATGGGGGCATGCAATGGAGGTGATGGAGGCATGTAATGGGGATGATGGAGGAATGTAATGGGGGTGATGGAGGTGTGTAATTGGGGTGATGGAGGCATGTGATGTGGGTTATGGGGCATGTCGTGCGTGTGCAGCGTGGGTAGGGGGGTGCCTGACTTTAGTCTGCCTAGGGCAGCACAAAACTAAGATACACCACTGCTCCAGGGCAATTGTGTCTTATAGATAATGTATTGAGGAGCTATTTCCATACAAAGCTAGTTTTATGTTGGCATACATGGCAAACTTCCTGAAGGGCATTTAAATTGACTACCAAGAAAAAACTGGGGCACAGAGAGTGGGTTGTAGATGCAGTATATTATATTAGCATTTATTTATATAGCGCCAACAATTGACGTAGCACATGGTACATAGCATAACAGAGAATTACAGAGAGAGAAGCTTGCAAGCCTACAATCTAGAAGAAGTAAATAATGCAATGGAACACTCCTACTCTTAGAGAAACTACAGGCCTAGTAAACATAAAATATGAATCTGACTTCAAATTGTACTGTTCAATAGCTTGGAAACTATTTTGCTATGCATGAGGGATAAAAACTCTTACATTATATTGTTTATACAATGAAAGTAGATACCTATGTTCCTGCTGTAGTTAGTTTGAAGTACTTATTGTATTTAGTAGTTGTTGTAAATCTAGGACATTGTAAATGGTGGTTGGTAATAAAACAATTTATAGACTATACAATAATAAATTACATACCTGTTAAAAACTGTGCGAGGCATATAATGCCATATAAAAAAACAGGAGAAAGGAGACCCAGTGGCTGAATATGTTCCATTGTAATTGTATGTGATTTTGATTCCTTAGCAATGTTAGGCTCACCTCTGGGACTATTTTGACAGCTATTGATAGTTATGGTGCTATAATTTTTCCTAGTGAAGTTACTTCTTCTCCAAAAACTTCTATACCAATTTCAATCAACTACATATATGTCTGTGCTACTGAATCCTTTCAAACATCTGTGTCTACTGCTTTGGCTGTCACTATCTACATCGTATCGTTGCGTTTAATTGACTCTGAAAGCATGATGTCATATTTAATGGCCCCAGAATTCCACACAAATTTTTATCTTCTTTAAACAGCTTTGGCACAATTAAAGGTAATTGGTAACAGGTGGCATAGAGTATGATTTAATTGAGCTAGAGCAAAACTCAAAGCTGTCCTTATGACATGACTGCGATATACATAAGGTGGTAGTCATGATTTAAGGAGGGGCTCTCTCCCTTCAAAGCACTCTGTCACTTAAATGGTATATACTGTAGGAATATTTATGCATTGTATGAAAATACTTTGTGCCTCCTGTTTACCATTTACCACAAATAACATTTAGCACCATATTATATGGACCTCCATTGCCGTAGTTCTCCATTGCCGTAGTTCTCCATTGCAGTAGTTCATCTGCATATGCCACAAGACAGTGGAGACAGTGTCAAGACATAAACCCTGTTGCTGGATCTCTTATTTTCTAGTTCACCAAACTGTGTTTCATAGTTTAATCTTCAGTTCTCGTAACCATTAATCTACAATGGTTCTGGTAACCATTAATCAGCTGAGGAACTAACTCTCCTCAGCTGTGTCTATCTATAAAAGCCAAGGGGCATGATGCTAGTCCGGAGCACACCTGTCACTCGAAGGCACGATGTATCTTGTGTATTTCCGGGGGTTTGTGTGCAGTGAACACCTAACACATATGGTGCATCCGCCACTGTAAAAGCCACTTCCAATCACACTACTTTTGCCAAATTATTGTGGTTCCTGTCTGTTCTATAATCAAGCATTCTGCTATGACTAGGGTTGCCACCTTTTCTACAAAAAAACACCGGCCATGCTTCTTCTTCCATAGACTTAACATTGACCTCCGGTAAAATACCGGCTAGGTGGCAACCCTAGCTATGACTTGTAACTTACCTGCGTACCGATTGTGGACCATATGACTTTGTTGCCTTCTCGTACCTAGTGACTTTGGCTTGCCTGACTTTCCTGTTATTCTTATGGCCGGGGTGGTCACTCGAATCTAAGTAGCTCAACCACCTGGGAACGACAACTGCTACTGGCAGAATATCTAACCCAGCTGCTGGACTCCAAACCTGTTTTAACATCAGTATCATTACAGAGCAAATACATATTTAAAACACATTTTGTTAATAAATGTTATTGAAATGCTATTTCCAAGCGTACAAGCTGTTTTTAGAACTGTTTAGATGATCAAGTCCCTGCAACATGTATATCAAAACCAATACCAGTATTTTATCAGATAAGTTATGTCTGCATAATATATCTGGTAATAAGTCATAATTGGAGCACTGCAAAAGCAACTATCTGGTATAATACATGTAAATAAAGATATGCATAGGTAGTAAAGTGCAAGAAGTAAAAGAAAAGCCATACATACTTAATGCAGAAATCAGCATGTGAGCAGCCATATTTCTGGGAGGATACATTCAGGGTGGAGTTAGGATGTTGTTTTTCCACTTCAATGTTCTGGCAAGCAATGCTACCTGGTTGAGGAAACAGTACTTTGCTCAAATGCACCCTTTAGAGACCTTATTGTGCTTCAAGCATCATTTGTTTTGTTTGTGGGTGGGTAATGGAGGCAATGGAAGGGTGTCCAAGTTTTTTTTTCAGTGGGCCACTTCTCCAGAAATGTGTGTGTGCGTGGGCCACATTCATTTTTCATTTAGAGAAAATTATTTATGATTGTGTGAGTGCGATATTTATTGCAGTGGAGTCTGTGATCCACTCACACAATGCACATTAATATGAATTTTATATATATGTGTGTGAATTTGCTCACATTTATATATAAAATTCACATTAATGTGCACTTTGTGAGTGTATCACAGACTCCACTGCAATAAAACTCACTCTCACACTGCACATTATGTATCACAATACAGAATAAAACTCAGTCAAAAAATCCCCACATTAATTACGCAGTCACTCTTATACACCTATTCACAGCCACACTTACACCTGTTCACAGCCACACTTACACCTGTTCACAGCTACACTTACATCTGTTCACAGCCACACTTACATCTGTTCACAGCCACACTTACATCTGTTCACAGCCACACATACACAAATAGACACACACACACCCATTCATACTCCGACACCAATACACACACAGACACCCATACACAGACACCCTTCCGTTTATTCAACCTGCGTGCTGAATAAATATTTCCACTAACTACTTTGAGTGCTGGGTCCTAAGTATTTTGTTTTCTAGACACCCTTACAGACACAGACACCCTCACAGACACAGACAGACACTCATACAGACACCCTTACACACACACACTCAGACAGACACCCTTACACAAACACTCAGACAGACACCCATACACACACAGACACCCTCACACACACAGACACATTTCTTTTTGCATGTGCCTTTTGTCCCCCTCCCTGCTCAGTCACCTTTTATATGCAGGGAGGGGGATGGTTCAGGCACCAGGGACTCAATACACAGACACCCATACACACCCAGACACCCTCACACACCCTCACACATTTCTTTCTTTTTTTTTTCCATGTGCCGCTTGTCCCCCTCCCTGCTCTCTCACCTTTTAAATGCAGGGAGGGGGGTGGTTCAGGCACCATCTTCTGAGCTCCAGAATGTATCTGGAGCTCCAACGAGTGTCAGAGCGTAAGGCGGCGGAGCAAGTGCCCCTCACGCTGCGCTCAAAGCACCAGGGACTCTTCATCTTCTGCGCAAGGGGGCTGAGCACACACCCCTCACACTACCACAATATGGAGGTGTGCCACTGAGGTGCGGTTACCGCATTAATCTCAGGCGGGCCGCACCTCCATCTCAGGCGGGCCGCATGTTGGACGCTGCTGGTATAGCCCATAGAATGCATGGACATAAGGTCCAGCATATCATGCCACACTTTCCTATTGGTGGCTGCAATTATGCAAATTTATGACATCATCTCATTAATATTTTTGCCTGATAATAGCTTACAGTATTTGTGTCAGTGTTAAAAGCACAGATACCTTCAATTAAGTATTTTCTTAATTGTCTGTACATCTGTTGTCTGGTGACGGAGTCACTTTAACTACTAACGTTAGTGATGTAAGACTTAAAAGTGATGCCTTCTTTGTATTTACATTTTAAGATTCATTTATAGATTGTATCTAATCTGTGTGTTATTTGAAGGAAATACTATTTAAGTTTGTTTCTCTTGTAATTATTGGACATGTAATTTTGCTATTAATATATATGTTTAGACAGTGAAATTAAACTACTGTATTTGCTCGATTATAAGACGACCCTGATTATAAGACGACCCCCCAAACTTTGGATATTCCTTTAGGAAAAAAACTAAAAGCCTGAATATAAGACTACCCTATAGGAAAAAAGTTAAACTTGTTTATATTCACATGTAAATTGCTTTTTTTAATAAAAAATTATATAAAAAAAATGCATTTGTTTTTATTTCCTTTTATGTGCCAATTCTGCCTCTCTTTCCCTTGCCCCCAGCTTTGTCTCTCTCCCCCTCCCTTTGATTCCCCCCTCTCCTCTGTCTCTTCCCCCCCCCCTTGTTTCTCTGCCCCCTTCCCTCTGTCTCTTCCCCCCCTTGTAGCTCTCTTCCCCCCTCCCTTCCCTTGTTGCTCTGTCTCCCCCCCCCTCCCTCCCCCTGTCTCTGCCCCCCCCCCCCCTGTCTCTCTGCCCCCTCCCTCCCCCTCACCTTGAAGTCGATCCCTGGTGGCTAGTGGGGGCAGCCGGGGGATGTCTGCACGATATGTGTAGACATCCTCCATGCTGCCCGACACGGCAGTCTATTATGACGGACAGCTGGTCCGTCATAATAGTCTGCCGTGTCGGGCAGCATGGAGGATGTCTGCACGTATCGTGCAGACATCCCCCAGCTGCCCGATTTACCCTGGTGGCTAGTGGGGCAGCAGAGGAGGTCTGCGCCGGCACGCCTCCCGGCACGCTCGCCGGGACTTCTGTGACGAAAGCGGAAGTACCCGGCTTCTTCACAGAAGCCCTGGCGGTCGTGCCGGGCAGAAGCAGGGGAGTATGCGCTCATCGCGCAGACTTCCCCTGCTGTTAGAGAGGGGGATCCAGGTCCCCTGCAGCTCTGCTGGGGACCTGGATCCATGTCTTATAATCTGACCTCAATTTGAGGTCAGATTATAAGAAGACCTCGATTATAAGACGAGGGGTAGTTTTCAGAAAAAAATTTCTGAAAAAAACCTCGTCTTATAATCGAGCAAATACGGTAGTTAACATTGAAATCATATAAAATAAATGAATCTGCTAAAGATATAGCATACAGCAAATGCCATTGCATACCAGCTGGGATAATGAAGTCATGATTTGTATGTTGTCCAAGGGTAAATTAGGCATTTACTCTACATCTGTTCACTAGAGCAGACAAATGGTTAATGTTAAATCATGAATATTCACTCTTTATGGCTGATAGCAAAATAATGATATACACTACCAGGTGTGCCAAGCAATTATTGACATATAATATCACAGTAGCACCTTTTATAAATAATATACAAACTTATCTCGGCTTAGCAGACCTTTGAAATATGCATAACCCAGCAACAGCATTGTGTATTAGAAGAAATATAGAACACATTATTGATTTTCTAAAAGTAGAAAGCAAATATTATAGTCGAAATGGAACAAAACACATCATTAGCAACAGAAAATATTTGTCAAAACGCAAATAATATCCATACCTAAATGCATTAAATAAAAACTAGAACATCCTCAACTGCATTAATTGAGACAAACCTATAAATCACAAAGTACTGGGTTTTATACATTTGTTTTCTTATAAATATTTAAATAATACTAAAATCACTAATCACACCAGAAGGCAAATTGCTGTATATCTCTTTGGGATCTATTCACTAAAAGGTGCGTTGCATGAGATGAGGGGAGTTGAGGTAAGATGAATATTTAGTCTCATCAATTTAGCTATATATTGTGCGTATAACTAAATACATATATGTATTTAGCTATACATCCTGGGGAGAATGTTTAGTGGGTGAAACTCACCAGGATTCTTTAAAAGAAGGCATGCAATCAACTCTTGAATGTCTAAAAGGGTTGCAACAAATGTAAATGCAATCTGTTATATTAACCTCTGCCTCTAAAAGGGTTAAAGATCCTCACCTACTGACAAATAACAGTGTACATTATTTAGTGGGCCTTTATATTTGTGCTACACGGCCTTAGGAATAGGGACATCAGACATAGGCCGTGTAGCACAAAGATAAAGGCCCACTAAATAATGTACACCGTTTATAACCTGTAATCACCTTGCTGTATGACCTTGGTGGTCTTTTTAAGGAATGCCTTTCTAGATCTGGCTCTTGTGACTTACACAATAAAAGGAGTTTAGATTAAAAGTACAATATGTGATATGTTGAACATAATGGCCTATGTATAAAGCAGACTCCTGACAAATTTCAAGAGTCTGCATTGCTTCTGCTGGTTACATACTTTTTGGTTGTGCCAGCAGGGTCTAGGACACTTCATCACCGCGGCTACATCACTGACAGTTCAGCGCGGCAGTTAGAACGCTGAACTGTCAGCAATGAAGAATAACGCGGCCTCTTCATCATGGACACGGCTATGTAAGAGCTGACAGTTCAGCGCTGAACTGTCAGCTCTTACAAATGTACAAGTTTTATGAAAAGGTGCAATCGCCATTATACATAACAAACGTTGATTTTGCCTTTTTTATTACCTCTCCCAATACTTTATAGTGTGAGAGTTTTTATACATAACCCCCATTATTCACTCCTAGCAGTGCACTGTTTTTTTTTTCAGTGAAAACCAAAGCCACTGAAAAATTTACGCTTAATAATGTAATATTTATAAGATGCTTTCTGGGGATTATGGAAAAATCTAGATTCAAATGGCCAAAGCACCACTAAATTGTCAAAACTAAAAGTAAAACAACATGACATTTTAAAATAAAACAATCCTTAAATATGGATCTTTGGAAGTTTTGGGTTATTCCCAACAATCTAGATTTTCATATTGATATATATTTAAACTACATCTACCATCTAAAGAAATCTTGATAAATGGAACATTGATAATGATCAACATTTTTAAAGTGTTTTTAACAATATAATTGACAGCATCTGCCATTAAACTAATTTTAAAATAGGGGGATACAGGTTATATAGGTTCTTAATGGCAAAGTGGAGAATTTCTATAACTCAGCTATTTTGACATTTTAAAGAATTAAAAATAGTAGGTAAAATGGATAGTTGAGGTGAGGTTCAGTCTGCTAAGTTATGTGTGGGTGGGAAGATGTTTAGAAAACCGCAATGAGAATAAACGTTATCCAAGTAGAGAAGAAACTTGATGGATTCCCTTACAACCTTTAACCCTAAATGCCTTCAGTACAAAATGGCTAGAAAGTGGGTTTCCCCAAAACCAAACATCTCACCACACTTGGAAGGGGCTAAGCTAGAAACCAAAACAGCCCTGTGGCACAATGCAGTGAAGGAGATCATCCATCGCAAGGCTTTGAGTTAGCAGTAGTAAGAGGACCAGAAGGAAGTCACAGAATTGGAAAAAATATTTTTTAACACATGACTATTGTTAAATTCCTTAATGTATAAAAATCTGATATAGCAGTAGAGACTGTAGTATTATTGCCGTTTTCTGCCAGAGCTTTGAGATAAAGCAGGTGTTACATGTATCACAAGTAATAAAGATGAGTTTTTCATCTCTTGCCACTTGTATGAGGAGCTACTAATAAAGCTATATTAATTTGAACTATTGTCTTTTGAAGGTCCAAACAATATTGGGGATTACAAAACAAAAATCCCAGAATTCACCAGGTACATTGGAGAATCCATGCAATCAAAAGAAAGCACCAGTGATGTGAATTATTTGTGTCGAGCTGCACCGGGCACACCGCCTCCTTTGCCCAAAGATATGTACGTTGGGGGGATTGGCTGGGGAGTGACTGCATTCAGTTACCTCAATAGAAGTCTACTCTCAAATGACTATCAGATCAAGGTAATTTGTTTTAATTTTGATCTAATTTAGATTAAACCACATTCTTCCAAGTGAATACCAGCAACTGCTAAAAAATATGTGGGCACACTGGAAATAATGGGCATCATTCATGTTTGCCACAGCAATCAGTATTAAGTCATGCCTGTTCACTGCACTTCTCTGCTACTGTCAAGTAAGCATATGTTGTATATTATCTGTTAAGTGATTGCATGTGCACAAGGATAGAGAAACTAGAATTAGCACATGTCCTGGATTGTCTGGAACAGTTTCGTAATAGGACTTTAATTCCCAGGCAGCCTCATTCTGGGACAGTGCAAAGTAGGAGTGAAGTATGGCATTTAGAGTTAATAAAAATGCTGGTAACTGACTTTTCCACTTTGAGTGGATTGAGGTGGCCTCTCTTTCCTTGTGTGCCTTTTAATTTTGTGGCTCCCCACCTCTGTGATATATTCATACATACATACAATACATGATTATTGTGTGTTTTCTTGCTGTTATGTTCTGTGTTACACACTACACACTGCACTATGGTGAGGTTTATTGCTGTCATCTCTCGGATGTTATCCTACACAGTGCATATTATTGGTCTTATTTGTGTGAAATAAATATTACGACATTGATAAGGCCCCCGGATCCTCCTAGGATTCTGCCTCCACCCTATGCAGGGACTTGGTCGCGCCCCTCTTTGGCAGAACATATACATTAGTGGTATCATTAGATGATAATATACATGTATCTTTATAGCGAAACAAGATACTTCGTGCAGTCTTGCTTGCTGATGTACAACATGTGGATTTTATGCTAGGCAATGTGGATTAGTTGTGTCCATGGCATGCTGCACTGTGTCATGTCTGCAAGTGTTTAACACAGTCCTGAAGTTTTACAAAGATTGCCAAAATAAGGAAGCAAAGAGAGAAATAAGAGTCAAATATAAAGTTATGGACCAATGAGGTTCCCATGGATGTTGGGCAAAGAACTTACAAGAGGTTTGAGTGAGAACTTTCCCTCCAAGATTTGGCATGTGAGAAAAAAATGTAAACTTAAAGTACAAATCATATTTAATAACTGACAAACCTTGTATTGATTCTAATTATAATTATCCACACTGACAATAACCAATAGAAGTTGATTATTGAGTCTTGAGGGTGTAAGGCAAGAAATAGTAAATGACAGGTAAGCATTTTATTAGGGATTCACCAGAGCATCCTTGATTGCATACAGGGAGTGCAGAATTATTAGGCAAATGAGTATTTTGACCACATCATCCTCTTTATGCATGTTGTCTTACTCCAAGCTGTATAGGCTCGAAAGCCTACTACCAATTAAGCATATTAGGTGATGTGCATCTCTGTAATGAGAAGGGGTGTGGTCTAATGACATCAACACCCTATATCAGGTGTGCATAATTATTAGGCAACTTCCTTTCCTTTGGCAAAATGGGTCAAAAGAAGGACTTGACAGGCTCAGAAAAGTCAAAAATAGTGAGATATCTTGCAGAGGGATGCAGCACTCTTAAAATTGCAAAGCTTCTGAAGCGTGATCATCGAACAATCAAGCGTTTCATTCAAAATAGTCAACAGGGTCGCAAGAAGCGTGTGGAAAAAAACCAAGGCGCAAAATAACTGCCCATGAACTGAGAAAAGTCAAGCGTGCAGCTGCCACGATGCCACTTGCCACCAGTTTGGCCATATTTCAGAGCTGCAACATCACTGGAGTGCCCAAAAGCACAAGGTGTGCAATACTCAGAGACATGGCCAAGGTAAGAAAGGCTGAAAGACGACCACCACTGAACAAGACACACAAGCTGAAACGTCAAGACTGGGCCAAGAAATATCTCAAGACTGATTTTTCTAAGGTTTTATGGACTGATGAAATGAGAGTGAGTCTTGATGGGCCAGATGGATGGGCCCGTGGCTGGATTGGTAAAGGGCAGAGAGCTCCAGTCCGACTCAGACGCCAGCAAGGTGGAGGTGGAGTACTGGTTTGGGCTGGTATCATCAAAGATGAGCTTGTGGGGCCTTTTCGGGTTGAGGATGGAGTCTAGCTCAACTCCCAGTCCTACTGCCAGTTCCTGGAAGACACCTTCTTCAAGCAGTGGTACAGGAAGAAGTCTGCATCCTTCAAGAAAAACATGATTTTCATTCAGGACAATGCTCCATCACACGCGTCCAAGTACTCCACAGCGTGGCTGGCAAGAAAGAGTATAAAAGAATAAAATCTAATGACATGGCCTCCTTGTTCACCTGATCTGAACCCCATTGAGAACCTGTGGTCCATCATCAAATGTGAGATTTACAAGGAGGGAAAACAGTACACCTCTCTGAACAGTGTCTGGGAGGCTGTGGTTGCTGCTGCACGCAATGTTGATGGTGAACAGATCAAAACACTGACAGAATCCATGGATGGCAGGCTTTTGAGTGTCCTTGCAAAGAAAGGTGGCTATATTGGTCACTGATTTGTTTTTGTTTTGTTTTTGAATGTCAGAAATGTATATTTGTGAATGTTGAGATGTTATATTGGTTTCACTGGTAAAAATAAATAATTGAAATGGGTATATATTTGTGTTTTGTTAAGTTGCCTAATAATTATGCACAGTAATAGTCACCTGCACACACAGATATCCCCCTAAAATAGCTAAAACTAAAAACTACTTCCAAAAATATTCAGCTTTGATATTAATGAGTTTTTTGGGTTCATTGAGAACATGGTTGTTGTTCAATAATAAAATTAATCCTCAAAAATACAACTTGCCTAATAATTCTGCACTCCCTGTATAAGCACCAAAGCCCTTGTGTCCTATGTATGACACACACATGTTGCCACAGTGTATGTACATATCCTTAAAAAAACATCTCATAGGTTACTTGTGCCCTCTCCTGACAAATTGATTAGAGAGCAGTTCATACTAAAATGCACGTAGGATTTCCTTTTCCTGTCATGGACGAAGTCCACTAAATGCCAGGGGCCTGTACTCAGCAGTCACTGACAGCCCTGCCATGCCAAACACACACATTCAAGCATTTCTTACCTTTGCCTGCAAACCAGAGAAACATCAATCTCTATGACTCAGGATACACTATATCTTGACCTTAAAGTGTCTCTGACACAGTTGGCAACTTCACATTGACAATTATGAGGAGAGTTAGTTGAAAAATGATAACCTTTTCAAAATGTCACCCTGAAGTTCTAGTATTCACATAGTCCTAGCAAATAGCAGCTTTTGTAAAGAAAAAAAAAAACATACAACTTTCATCAAGCAATAGATTTCCATTCCATATCCATTATTCTATGCTCTCATTATTTCTCCTCACTGTCTACATTTTAAAAAAAAAATCTTAGTGTTATGGTAAACTTGGAAGTAATGATCAGTGTCTCCTCTGCCTCTCTGCATAGTCCTAAGACATGAAATATAACATGCTGTGTGATGAAAGATATCGAGTACAAAAGAATAGCAGATTGACAAAGAATGTAGCCATTTAAATAAATAAAGCTACTTTATCAGTAGTAATGGATAATAAACATAAATAAACATCTATTTGTCGATGATTTACATCTTGAGCTTACATCAGATCTGGAAATATATACGTGTACGACCTCGTTACTCATCTCTTTAATCCCATTACAGCTGTGCAGTGAGTTATAATATTTTTAAATAGACATGTATGATCTTGTCATATATTCTTTTTCTGCTTCACCAATTCAGCAAATGGGATCACGCACATTTCAAGGGGCTCCTCCATCATAGAGCTTGATCAAACTAGAGAGGACACCAATTTGTCAGGCATGGTTTGCTCATTTTAATTGAGAACTAATTTTTTTGTCCTTCAATAATTTAGGTCAATGGCATTACAAGTGAAATACTTGTGGTTGTAGGGAGAAAAAAAATAGGGAATCTGTGAAGTGAAACAAAAAAATAATGTGAAAATGTCTGTCATATGGCATAATGTTTCTATAAAGCAGAGGTTTTTCTATCTGAGCAAATAAATTATTAATGGAATTGCTGTTATTAATTAATGATGTGATGTCGTATATTGCTAAAGATTTATTTTTTTAAGTCGATAAATTGGATTTGTGACATAAATGGAAATACAATCATATGATCCTCATTTCTATAAAGAGGACACATCTGGCTTTAAGTCACATGAAGACATGGTATATTTACATGAGAATTTGGAGGTCGGGTCCACTACACTAAATTAGAGCATCTATAGCCCCCCACTGTTTTTGTATAATGATTTCAATGTCTATTTCTAAATTAAATAATAACTCAACTATGTAAAGTATTTATTTCAAGTTCCTACTCAAAGTTTGTCCTGGAAATCCGCTAACAAACATGGAGGTCTGCTAAAGGGAGGAAGGGTGGGACGTTTAACAACCTTTTTCACTAACAACTTGTTATAAAAGATGAGTTTGATTTCAAATAAAGGGCTTTATCTGTGAAAGATAGAATTGTATATAATGGAGAAGGGAATTTCAAACTTAAAGCCAGAGTTCGAAAGAATTCTTCCATTCCCTTGTCAATTCCCAGCAATTCTCTCTTTCCCGAATAAAACCATTAATAAGCATATTCACCATGACTAGCTTCTTTCATGAGATTAGTTTGCATCCAATTTTTGATGGCTGGGGTTTGACATTTTGAATGGTTATTTCATAAAATAAAATATTAGCTTTTGTGAATAGAAGTTCAGATTGCCAGTGTACAGGGCCGGTGCAAGACTTTTTGCCCCCCTATGTGAACATATATTTTGTTGCCTCTTGGTTTGCCCAGGAATTTACACATGTAGTAACACTTTCAGTGTCACATACATATGCAGGCACATGCAATGTCAGATGCAGCCACACGTACACACAGTGTAACACATACAATGTCACATGCAGCCAAACATTCACACACTCAATGTCTGTCTCACTCTCCCTCCATGTCTGTCTCACTCTCCCTCTACGCCATCCCTGTCTGTCCCTCTCTCCCCATACCAACCATATCTGTCTCGCTCTCCCGCTATGCCATGTTCCCCCCTTTCTTCTTTCTCATCTCCCCACTATCTTCCCATCTTTTGTTTCTCTTTGTTTCTCTCCCTCATGTTTGTCTATTCCTCTCTCCATGTCTCTCTCCTCTCACCCCAAGTCTGTCTTTCTCACTGCCCCTATATCTGTTGTCTCTCTCTTTCTCCCTCCTCTCCACCCCTTGACTGGTGTCTCTTTCCCTCCCTTACTATGCCTGGTGATTTGATGCAAGCATTTTGCATAAATCACATTTTTAATATTTGACTGAAGCCCTCCCACAGTGATTACTCTGCATGTATACTGCAGGTGCGGCAGCACTGATATAGACAATGAGCATATACATTTTTGTTTCATTTAGTCACTTCCTATGCTTCTGGAATAGAATATATTGTGTGGACTGTGATAAACTTGCTCTTGTACACAGTAGGCTCTCTTAACCCCTTCGCGACAATAGACGTGCCTGACGTCCTGCGGTGGAACGAGCGGTGGAATGATTGCGAAAATCGCTCTGACGGTGCTGCTATATTTCCTCGATGTCGAGGCAATAGGCAGCACCGAAATTCCTTCTCTTGGAACCCTGTAAAAACATCCCTTGTCACCAATGGAAAGTCAAAATCAAAAGGTCTTGTCACTAAGGGGTTAACAGCGCAACACATGTCTGATGACATCAGTAGAGAAACAGGAAAATTAATTTATTTGAATGGCATTATTCTCACTGGTTCCTGCAGCAAAAAAGGAAATTGACTTTTACTCAGCTAGTGTGGGTAATCCTGGTTTATTGCGAACTGCTGTAATTTCACAATTTCCTCTAGCTGTAAGTATTTAAAATTTTAAGCAATAGAAAATGTAAAAAAAATTAAATAATTATTATTCTCTACTAGGGTTGTCACCCATTTTACCAATATGAGGCCAATGTTAAGTCTATGGGGGTAACAGAATGGCTGGTATTTTTTTTTTTTTTTAATGAAAAGATGGCAATTCAGTTCTCTGCACACACCAGTTCTACCTCCGGCTCATGTTGTTAATAACAGTGCAACATTTATGTTTTGTATTTACAGTTGTGGGAATTCCGCAAAGCATGTGAAGATAGGATATCGCATCAGTATCAAAACCCATGGTGAGTGGTTTGTGTCGGCTACTTTGCTTTATTGTAGACATAGAATACTATATTATATGTCTTATGTTGAATGGCAACATTCTGAAAAAGCATCAATCAGCATTGTAATAAATAACACCCAGTGTTTACTACTTAGGACAACTTAACTATATAGAAGCACAAGTTAAAAATGTTGTGGAAGTAATGTGAGGATAAACTGGCATGTATGTTTGATATTACATGCCAGTTTATCCTCGGTGGCTTCAATGCTTCCCTGGGAAGATTGGAGAGTAAACCCGCGTATATCTCAAAAGATACACATCAGGTTTATTTTGGAGGAGTGTGCACTATTTTTTAACACTTGCTTTCTATTAGAAATAAACCCTTTTAGTTGTCCCTTGAAGAAAACCTACAATAAAATCAGTTTCTCCTATGTAATATAGCATGTCACATTCAAAAACATTAAAGTGTAGTTTCCATTCTAAAACTAAAACTAGCTGTTTATATGCAAGTGGTTTTCTAGCTCATTCTTTACTCACAGCAGTAACTTCTCAAAAAATGGAAAACAGGGCTTTCCCTATCCTTATGAAAAGGCAACTACACATACACAATATTAGGCAGGTGGTCAAAATGCTTATCAGTGTAGGTCCCCTTTTGACACCAAAACAGTCCTCACCCTTCGACTAATGAACTCCACTAGACCTCTGAAGGTGTGCTGTTGTATCTGGCACCAAAAAGTTAGCAGCAGATTCTTTAAGTCCTGCTAGTTGTGAGGTGGGGCCTCCATGGATTGGACTTATTTGTCCATAACATCCCACAGACACTCAATTATTTTGAGATCTGAGGAATTTGGAGGCCAAGTCAACACCTTGAATTTGTTGTTGTATCCCTGAACCATTTTTGAAAGGGTGTACATGGTCTGCAACAATGCTTAGGTAGGTGGTACGTTTCAATGTAACATTCACATGAATGACAGGATCCAAGCAGAACATTGCCAAAAGCATCACACTGCGTGCACCAACGTGTCCACCCATCAATGTTGTTATGTTAAAACCCTATGCATGTAGTAAAAATGCCCCCCCCCCCGCCCCCATTCTTCAAATAGGTCCTGATCATGTGGGGATACTGCCTCCTATCACCCAGCACTGACGTATTGCATTATTCAGGAGGATTGAATCCCTGGACATCCCTGGACCACTGCGCCCATGCAAATTACTCTGTAATATAGGATATTGCTCAGTCCAACAAGCGACTCAACTCTATAGTGTTGAACTATGGTGCACACATACATACAAAATTACCTGTAATGCGAGACCAAGTCTACGAATACTATTATCCCTCACTATTACTAAAAACCCAGCCAAGGTGCAGGATGTTTATCCACCCAGTGGCTGCATTCAGTGCTATGATCCTCTAGGACTAAAAGCGATAAGAAACAGTATCATATCACAGCACCTGGATGCATTCAGCTACAAAATCAAACATTATATGTTACCAAAGAGTTAAATACATCTTTTATCTTTTAAAACACTTGGGTGACTTATAAAGTACTGTTCTGGGAAAATCATGCTCTACCCCAGAAGTGACCTTTATAAATAACTCTTATTGATTTCAGTTCCATGGGGAAATGGCAAAAGCCTGAATACTATCTTCAGAAAGGATCTAAACACATTTACAATTTTCCATCAGATCATGTGTGTTGACACAGAAATTGAATCCATTTGTGTTAGTGAATAAACCTCTTTATACACTTCCATTTTGATTTGCAAGTTTTACAGTTCTACTTTTCTACAAGCGGGAATACATGGCAGAGTGCTGGAGGAAAAAATAATAGTCGTGTTTCATTTGTGTTGGCTGTGTAGATCATGAACCAGATGGCACATATTAATAAAGTGCACTTTCTCAAATGTAAAGTCTTCAGGTCCATCTGCTGGATAACCAGAAGATGATTACTGGGAGTATGGGCGTCACAGCTTTATAGGTCATAGATTAATGGACAACTGTCCGAATTATTTGTACTTAATTGAAAGATTGCATTAACTGTAGGTACATAAACACACTTTAACGAAGACAAATAAAGTACCTTATTGCATACCTCCAAACTTTTGCCCCCTGCAAGTCAGGACGCTGAAGTGTCGAGCTAGGGGGGTTTGAGTCAGGGCTCAAACTGACAGAGCTACCGCGCATGCACAGTGGTGCTGTCACTCACTGGAAGAGCAAACATTTCATAGACAACAAAGGAAGAGAAAAGAAAAATGTCAGTGCACTAAGCTAGTCACAGGCTCAAAAAATATAAATTTATAAAATTAAGCTTACAAAACAGGTGTGAGTATAGTGCAAATACAGTGTGATTGGCTGTACAACATATACAAAAAACAAATACGCGCCTGCGCTTCTCACCCTAATAAAGTTGGCAACGAATATATATACATAACATAAATGAGAGGTTTTGGTTATATGAATTGTCCAAAGCATAATTAAGCTCAGTGTCAGGGCTTACCTTTGTTGGGAGTCCTTTAGGCAGAGATGTATGCTCACCCTTGCAAACAAACACAGACCAGGGTGACCAGAAGCCACGTGGCCTGTGAGTTTGTGCACGGGGGCTGGTCAGGATATCCAGGTAAAGTTACAGACAAGGACAAGAGCAAAAGAATCTTCGTGGGTATGCCAGAGGTCAGAGGATGCCAGAATTCAGAATAAACAGGTAACAAATCCAAGGTCAAAAGCCGAAAATGATCAGGAATACTGGAAGTCAAAATAACAGCAACCAAACAAGGAATCCAGAGTCAAGGATTGCTTCTGTCAAAATTCTTTCTTGATCCCACTGTAGAAGAAGAGATATATTAAAGTGAGTGGAGGTGAGATTATGAGCATTATGGAATATTGAAGAGATAGTCTTCTTCTTACCGGATTTATTGCGGTTGAGTAGAGGACATAATTCTAGGAGGTGGTCGTAGGAAGCACAGTACATACAAAGCTGGAGATTCTTCCTTCTTAATTTTTCTTCAGGGGATAATGGACTTCTAAGGACTCCTATCTCCATAGGTTCAGGGGAATTATTTTTTTCGTAGAGTTTGGGAATAGATGTTTTTTTCCAAGTGATAGGAGTGGAAAATCTTTCAGCTCTTCTTTCTCTAATTCTACGGTCAATAGAAATGGAGAGTTGTATCAGAGCATCCAAAGTATGGGGTAATTCCGTTCTGGATAATTCATCTTTCACATTATCTGATAGGCCAAGGCGGAACTGATTACGTAGAGTGATATCGTTCCATTGCGTATCAATGGCCCAACGTTTAAATTCAGATATATAGTCTTCCACGGGTCTTTTCCCTTGACTTAATGCTCTTATTGCAATATCGGCCGAGATTTGCTTGTTGGGGTCTTCATATAAGAGGGACATCTCCTTGAAGAAATTTTCTAGTGAATCTAGAATTGGGTCTTCATTTTCGAGAAAGGTATGGGCCCAGGCCATTGGTTCTCCTCTTAGGAAAGACATCACTGTGCAAACCTTAATTCGGTCAGAGGGGTAAGACCGGGACGTAATGCAAATAACAAAGTGCAAGAATTGAGAAATTCTCTATATTTGGAACGATACCCAGAGAATTTCTCTGGAAGAGAAACAGAAGGTTCAGAATAATCCCTGTGACTAGTAGTTCTAGTAGGAAATGACAGGGGGCGAGTTTGAAATTCAGTAACATAAGTGATGAGGCAGTCATTTGCAACACATAGGTCTTGAATGCCTTGGGTTAATAATTCCACTTTTTGATTCAATGTGAGAATCTGGGCAGCCATTTCCGCTGGTTCCATATTTTAAAAGGTATTTCTTACCACGTGTCAAGAGCAGGCTCAGCTGTTACTCTCTCCGGCTTTCTCAAAAGCGAAAGTAACTTTGATCGTATCTACTGTTACCAGACCACGGACTCCCTTCTACTTATCTACCTTCTCCATTACTTGACCTCGGATTGCCTCATCGTTTATTCTAACTTCTCCTACCCTTGAATCTTGGCTTGTGTAAACGGACTCCCTGCAGTTACTGCATTAGAAGCTGCTCTCACAGCAAGTATCTCTGTTATTTAATACATGAACTGTTTATCAAGTGTAAGATCTTCAAAACAACTTTTATCAAAACTGCATATATTGTCAGCTCAATAAGCACTGTGTTATTTAGCTTCTACAAACACTCCCTGGAGCATAATATTGAAACAGTGTACATTGTATCCTTTCAATTAAGCAATCAGTTTCTGACTAGCAAACTTCACTGATACTAAGCCTGTAGCTGTTAACCCCTTCAGTTCTGAATTTGTAATCACCTATACTTGATGCTACCTAAATTTTGTGGTTTGTTCTGTTTCTACAAGTAAAGGAGAATTATTCATTTATTGTCTTTCTGCAGTTGTGTTCCTTCTAATTGTTTTTCCTGCTACCAATCTGTCGTACCCTTTTTTTAATGAATGATTGCGATACATTTTGGGATAGCTTGAAATGCCAATTTGGATCTGACACTCAGCCACCATGTCAAGGCACACTCTCAATAGGGTGAGAACCTACTCTCTCCTCCTACCTAGTGGGCACACGCAGCAGTTTATACTCCTACCAAAACTTTTTTAATTTGTTGGAATAGGTGCAATTAAACCTCCTCCCAATTAACCCCTTGACAGCAAGCTTCAACCAGACAATGAGGAGCCAACAACCTCAAATTTTTGCAAGTAACGAAAAGTAAAATGTCGGTGCTTTGAGATGTGAGTAGCTTAGCTCACCACCATTTTTCTTTTCCCTGCTTACACATATTTGAAGTTGTTGGCTCCTCATTGTCTGGTTGCAGCTTGCTGTCAGGCCTGCCATCAGGGGGTGACAGGCGATACTGGCTTCCCGAGCCCGCCGGGCCCAGCTCACGCCAAAAAAAAAAAAAACCCCTCTGTTTAGCCGGTCCGCAGCTGTGAGGGAAGCATTTCACGCTCCCCTCCAGCTGCGCGGCTTCAATAAAGTTTGTTATAAAAAAAAATGTAAAAAAAGACCGGCGTCTCCCTCCTGCACGGAGTGCAAATAACGAGCATAACGCTGGCATATTGAGGGGCAAAATACTGGCATATTTAATGGCAAAAGAATGGCATATTCAGGGGCAAAATACTGGCATATTAAATGGTCTCAGTGTATTATTCCTGGTAAGACACTTTCTAAAAAAATAAATAAAAACATATGTTTCTCTTATTTTATGAATTTTCCAGAGTTGTCTTGGAGGAATACATTTATTTCTGAAAGTTTCCGCATATTTGGAGATCTAAATGTACATTTTAAAAAATTTCTAGAACTGTTAATTCAATGATGCTCTACTAGAACACAGCCTGATATATAAATGTCTTCATTTAACCCTTAATTTAGGAGTCCTCCGCCCAAAATTCTTGATACACAAGGATCTGGAGAGCGAGCAACCCTAGCATGGACGGATGAAAAATATGATGATTATTGTTACAGTAAAGGCTATTGGGCATTATTGCGCAAGTAAAGTGATCTACCCAATTCACCAGCAAAAGATTTCCAGCAGGTTTGTATTACTATACTGGGAGGGTGGTGGATACATGGAATAGCAATCCAGTAGGTTTGTAGAGGATTGAAGTTGAAGTAATGAATATTACAATCTATTGTGTTTTTTTTATGCATGTAGTCATGTCACTGCAATTAAAATGAATGTTATATTTATGTAGAAACACATAACCATATTTATCATACACAAGACATAGACGTCTTATTTGTATTGATTTGTATAACTCATTTTTAGGCAGAGGGTCTACTTTAAGTTAATCCAGATATGCCTTAATAAGCAGATCAGAAGCTGTAATAATGGCCACTCATTAACAAGCAAACATAAATGTGTATATGAAATCAAGGACTGCATGATCTGAGTTTAAATATATTACTGTAAATGTTGGCCAGGTATCTTTGGAGACAAATACTTAAACCACTGATGCTAGAATGTTAGATATTAACTATCCCTAATACATACCTCCCAACTTCTTCCAGCGGCAAATTGGGAAGCCTGGGGGCAAAACTTGGGAGGTTGATTGTCCTAAATAAAAAGGGTTACTGGGATGCGATGTGGCTGGGCAGGTTTGTATGGTCCTAATCCCATGCAAGACTGGTGCCCACTCCATTGTGTGCGAAACGCGTCAAGCCTGCTGTGTGCATACAATGCATCCTGATCACCGTGGACACAATAAATGTGTATATTTTTTGCCAGGAATGCTCTCTTTCATTACTATTTTGCAGGTTGATTGTCCTGTCAAACTAACAGTGCTGTGCAGTACACTTTTTTCCAGTGTTTGGTAGCAATAGACCTCGGTGGGACAGAGCATCCAATTCAGGACTGTCCAGTGCAAATTGGTATAGTTGGGAAGCATGCTAATAGCGTTCTGCATTACTAGGTTGAAAAATAGGCATAGAGCAACTAAATGGTAAAAAATGATTACTAACAAACATAGAAGATGCATTAGGCACAAGTAGAGATGATCAGGCCATCTATCAGTATCAGTTACAGTACCATGTACAGTTCTTGCTGATCCTCATATTGTCTGACCGCATTTAAGGGTTTTTATTCTAGAGGGCTGGATTACACAGTAGTAATGAACAATTCACTAAAATTTGGTTTAATCCGAAGGTGGTCCAGTTAGGAGGTCGAATTTGATCTAGCATAAAAATAAAATTTGACCTTCCAGCTCGACCACCTTGAGCTATTCACTAAACTACATTTGCCCTTTCTTTCCCCAACTCCCTCGACAAAATCCAACTCGGACTCCCATCTTGAACTCACCTTCATGCAATTCCCAAATATTTGCTATTCACTAAAAAACTGGGAGGTGATTTGATGTCTTTTTCACCCAGTGCAAACCATTAACACAATAAAAACAACTATTGGAGCCAGTGGCTGGCCAAGATGCCCATTGTTCCCCAGTAATAATGAGGCCTGCGCAAGATGCTCAACAGCCCCCCATTTAATAATGGTGTAGGGGCAGTGCATGATGCCCCTTATCCCCTAGTAGTAATGGGACTGGCCAAATGGCTCCCTGATTTCACCTTAAATGTTTGTGGATAAGAGATGGTTAAGTGCCTCTCACTCCTCCTAATTGTAAATGGGACCAGAGGCTGGCCCAGTGCTCCTAGCCACCTCTGTTAACAATATGCCATTGTTATAAGTGGGATGGGGAAAGTCATGCATAGCCCCACCCTCCTTATTAAAGGGGTAGTGACATCTTGCTCCCCCAGTACCAATAAAAAACAGAGGGCATTCATTTCAAAGGGAAAAGGTTTTTCAGACAAAAACCAGCTCAACATTTTTTTCTACCCATGAGGACATATGAATGTCCTCATGATGTTCAATATGGGGACATATAGGTGTGTCCGAATGTGTCCAATTCTGGAGTTTGAGATGAGCTCATCTTGAACTCTAAACTCGTATTTTATTTAATGGACCCAACAACATCTCCGTGCCAGTGTTGTATTTCTGCCTGGCAGACTGTGTTGGAGGGGTGGTATCACAGTGAGCACTACCATTGTTGGTGGTACATTCTTCCTCACTGCCTTACGCTGTCTGGTGCTACGCAAAAGGATGTGGGGAAACCTAGGGCTATGGACAGGGATGTTGGGGCATTCTGGTGTAGTGGAAAGGTTATGTGAGGAAGGTGTTCAACAATGAAATGTTTTGTCAAGTCTTAAGCACCAGGACATGGTTATAAGGATAAGAGCTCTGTGGGATTTATTGCTGGGGAGCTTTGCAATAAACTCACACATAACAAATCACCATGAGTTGTATCACTGTGGATTACTGACATCGTCCTTGTGACTTAAACGTAGGCTGCCGGAGTGGTTATCCCAATTTGTGTATATGGGGAATAATCACACAAATGACTTACATGTAAAAGTGGTGTGTCTGGTAAATAATGTACAACCTGGCATTACTAGATTTTCCCACAATTTAACCAGATATGTTGACCTATATTTTTCTCACATTTCAGAGACTAAATCAATAAATACGTTTTTGGAATGAAATGTTCATTAAAATTGCACCAAACAAGCTGGAGGAAAAAAAAAAAAGCTGGTCTTGGATGTGAAAACACTTCATTTGAGCTTTCTTCTATCAAATTCTCAGGGTTCACCATTTCAGACTTGGCTCCTATTGCCTGCTTGATTAACCTATAATTTTTCAGTCTCTGTATTCAAGAACCTTCAACCATGAACTCAGGTGGGATCAAAAAGTACTACAAGCATACCTCGGAGTTATTGCAAGTTTGGTTTCAGACCACCACAATAAGTTGAATTCCGCATTAAAATGAGTCACATAAGCTAAAATTATTAAGTACCAAAAATATGTACTGTCCATACCTTCTTTTGATACTTAGAGGCCATTGTACGTGATTAATTGGTCTAATTTCAATAAAAATAGGGACATGGCATAGTCAGAGACTATTGCTCGATGGATAATTGACTCATCTGTTACGAGCAATATCTGCGAAGCGCAATAAGCTGAAGTGCAATAAAACAGGGTACTTCTCGGTATTTCTATTTTCACACCAGTTTTCATGAAAGAAAAAAAAATGTCTACAAATCATTTGCACAATGCTCAGAGAATAGATAAAAGGTGTTCAGTCATCATTTTATTGATGTATTTATGAGGATTTGAAATACCTGCATTACTTTGATGAGTTAATTCATTGGATAATAAATGTATGGTGTGGAGTGTTCTGAGAATAAAACATTGAAGAGCAGATTTTTGTTGTCTGACCACTTTTAACACAAACAAATGAAATACATTTTCATCAGAGAATCACTGTGCAAATTGGCTGAACTTTCACCCTTTTAGTAGGATAATATTTTAACCTTATTCAGAGGCTGCAGTGTATACATAATCTAGGCCAGGGGTGTCTTATTTCTTCCTGAAAGGAATGCATATGAATCGCTTCTTAGCTAAAGAAAACATGTTTAGTTATTTAGCAGTGGTACAAAATCAGACCAAAAATCAACTTGTGGTCCGAGAGGTAGAAGCAATATACTGGTTCATAGTGCAATTATTTTACCAGCCCACCAGTTAAGAGACATAAATACACAGGCAAGAAGTTGGTCTAGGGATAGGATTACAATTTCACTATAGATATTATTGGAATAATAATGATTAGGAAAAAGTACTGCGCTACTTTCAGTTCTTGCCTTATAAACGTGCAAAAAGCAGTAAAAAAAAAAAAAAACATGTGTATTTCTCAACTCCAGACTAATATTAGACTCTATTTGAAGGTATTTTATTAGCTTTTGAAGTTTTTTCAATCATATTTTATTATAGCAAATTATATATGATCAAAATAATGATATCTAAAAAAAAAAAAGTACTCCTTGTCCCAAATAGTTTTTTTTTATATAACTTGTGTGTGTACAGTAAATGAAAAATAGGCAAATTATATCTATAACACAAACACTGCAAAAGTGTTAAAAACAGCTGTTGTCACAAAGGCATCAAATAGTCATCACAATGGGTTTAAATTGGATTTTCATCAGATGAATATACACTATCGAAACTTTTATAAGAGAATGCAGTAGAGATAGGAGGTTCTTCTCCTGGCCAACAACTCATTCTTTTACATCTATTTGCAATGCATGCATATTAATACATTATTTTTTTAAGACATGTTTTCCTATTTTTAATTTATATGTAATTTCTTTGGCCATCGGTTTGTACTTCTTGTGGGGGGTGTATGAAAAGAACATGTTACTTTAACTTCCAATATATCCAGTCCTTTCCTTTAAATGAATGGTAACAAATACACACCATTTTATTCCAAAAAAAAAAGTTTATTGCACCAAATTCCACATAAAGTATATTGAAACGTTTATAACTGGTTTAGAAGATTTCCAAATTTTAGTTGACAACTATTTAAGCATACAGTGTAGATTCATTAAGGTTCAAGAAGAAAAGTAACTCACACCACCAGATCTGTTCATTTTAGTGTCATTTTTGTTTTGTTTTAATCCCGGCCCAGTCTTTCCACAGGACAACATTTAATCAATTCTATTTTTTTTTACAGACCTTCTTTTGGCCCTCCGTCACAATTACACTGCCTTCAAAAAACAAAAACTGCAATAACAAAAATGCTTTAAAGAAATAACAACAAAATACACACCCATAGCCTTACTATAAAATAGAAAATAAATCTAGCTAGACTGCTGAATGTTTTATATTATCTTTAATAATAAAATGGCAGCTTATCTGAGGAACAGTATCAGGCTGACCTATCAGTTTAGTTTCAAGGTTAACTTATGCCACAGAGTGGCTCGAGAAGTGTTTTAATGCCACAAAGTGGCTCACACAACACATTTACTTGAATAAATTAGATTTTCAGGGTATTTTACAGTAGTAATAATTCTACTAGAATACTGACAAAATGAAAACAAAACATCTATATCAATGCTTCCACATGCAATAAAAATGCTACAGTTTTCACTACTGAGACAATAAAAAATAAAAGAAATAAAAAACACAAAAAAAAAGCATTTAGTTTCTATATATTTTGTAATTTCATACCCATTGCATTCACATGCCCCAGTTACACAACACCAGAGCTGGCCCACATTTTACATGTTATGATAATCCACTGCATCCTTGCCTATCATGCGGCAATAAAGCATTATATTTTATTACACATAAATAACGTAGTAGTTATGAACTAGAGCACTCAAAGCCACATTTAATCTGAGGTAGTAATTTGAAGAAAAGACAGTGAGTAAGGTCTATTTGGGTTTGGTTGGAGTTCTATCTGAAAGTTTTCAAGAATTAGCTTATATATACTAACCGAGTGCATTGTCCTGCAAATTATCTAATTTTAATCTATCGTTTGGGGAAATGTTTAATCTTTCTAGAGACAATAAGTAATCCTAGCTTTACAAACAATAAAACACGTACACTAAACACAACAAGTTGTACCATTTCCGTAATGAGTGCATATTGCACAATACAACCTGTATAATGGACACGTTAATATATATCCTGTGCAATATTAAGTCAGAAAGACTAGCTGCAAAAATCATGACACATTCCCTTTATAGTTATTCAAAGCATGCTATGAATCATTTAAAAACAGTATCCTTAGGGTATTTATTGAACCAATAACCATTAATATTGGTATATGGGCAACAGGTGTACACCTACAGTATTGACATACCTATATTATAATAAAGGTTACAGAGGTAAAAGGAAAATGTATGTATACATCACAATCTGCCAATATAACAAGCGTATGCTGTCACAATTTCCCCAGCTGTGAATAAGGAAAACAAGAGAGAATTATTACTGGAAAGAAAATACCCATTTAAATGAAAAATGTGTAAATTCCATTTAAAAAACACAAAGTGCGGTTTCCTTTAAGCAGCTACAGTTTTTTTCCTCCATGAAAAGTTCTTATATGAGAACCAGTCAGTAAACTGGTTCTGTAAAAGACCTTGCAGCATATAGAACAGATAGGGCAGGTTGTAAAAAATAAACCATATATGCATCTTTGCTTCAGTTGTTTGGCAGCTAATAAATGACCCAATGCAAAGATCAACTGACCCTGATTACTTGACATGTTTGTTTAAATGTCATTTCATGTTTCAACAGTATATTTCATTAAGAAGAAGGACTCACAGGATTGTCACAACTTGACAGTAGCTGCATGTGTAGCACAGCAAGTCTGCATTGAGTGATGTCACACAACCAGTGGCAATATAAACACACTAGAAGCCAGTTTACCTATTTAAAGGCACAGGTGCACATGTACGTGTCAGATATTGACACCTTTGTCCAAATTAAATGTGGGCCACATTTAGCAGCATAAAGGAGTTTAGCCCAAGTCTTTATGTGTTGTCCACCACTGGTTATGTGATAGGAAGAGAGAACATTTAAACATAATGTAATTCCTTTTTTCTTCACTTTTAAGGCATATTATTTCTAAATCTGTTTAGCTGAAAATACGTAAACTCTCCACTGTGAAAGAAACAATCTTAACAAATGAAATGGATCAGTCTATCCACCATTTCAGAACAAATCATCTTCCATGGGACCAATAGTTTAATTTAAAACATATATAATTGCCATGACCATAAAAGTGTTTTTGCTGATCAATAGTTGCCAAAACACTTCAATAAATTAGTTAATCCTCACTAGGGAGTACCTTATAAATAATGACAAGTTTATTGTATCGTTAGATGCAGAACCTATCAAACCAAAACATCCTAGTAGTTAAAACTATACATGAGAAAATTTCTGTCAAGAGGTTTAAAGAGTGTCGACTGGGTATAACCAGCGCATAGCTGTTCGGCTGATTATTTTTATTATCCTGTCATAGGATCATAGACGTTGCGTGCCACTAGCTGGAGAGGCAGTTTGTGACCCTAGATGTAGAGTTTAAATTACATTTTCACATTACAATCTGTGGACAAAGTGTAACGTGGTGTCTATGGTAGAAGTATTCTAATATACAGGGTCACATACAAATTTAAACACATTTTTCACTGGCTGTTTAGGGACGTTCGCCTACACAGTGTTGAGCAGTGTTCATGTTGTGCACAAACATGATTTCTACATTGTATATGCAGAAATACAAGCAGATGCACAAATTAACTGAAACAATCATTTTAAAATGTGCTCAGTGCGGTCTCCTGTTTGTAATGTGACCTCGTGGCATCATATGCAAATTAACTACTTTAATGAAGAATGTGTAATTAGCATATCATGGCACAAGGAACAGGAAAAGGACATATTAAATATATTTCCTTTTATACATGTTGTGAAAGGAAGCCAAGAGGGATCCTATCAAAGGAATGGAACAAGACAACAGAGATAATAGGTAAATAAGCAGACCTCAAATTTGGAAAAAGAGATTCAAGATCCCTCAGTGCAAACACATTTTATATAGTCTAGACAAAGCCCCCTCTCCAAACAACATAAAATCATTCAATTAGAGCCCAGGAAATCACTGACAGGTCTATGGAGGTAAGAGGCGTAATGCTGAAGAGTAAAATGCACTTTCTAAATAGGCTTCTTAAAAAATGCACACCACTCTCCAATATTATATCTCTGCCATTACTTTCAGTGTGCCATTTGAAATGTAACCGTCTCTTCCCAATATCTGTAAATATATATAGAATGTGATAGCTTCAGAACAACTACTCTATGGTCCAATCACAGCATGCTCCAATTCAGACATATAATCCCATATCAAAACGGACGACTTGTAGAGGCATCAACTATTCCATCAAAGACCAGGTTATATCCCTATTCAGATTTTGGCCAGCCAAACCAGAATGCACAATGAAAACAAGGGCTGCTGTAGTGTTAGTCCCCTCCTAAACATTTTCTGGAAATATTTCCCAGTGAAGCAACCCAAAGACTACAGGAAAGTCTGTAACGCCTTGTACTAAATGTAAACATTAAAACAGTCACTAGTAATAGAGACAGAGGCATAAGAAAGAGGATCATTTTCTGCTCTTCTCAGGCCAGCTTCCAGAGCGCGCCTCCTTCTTTTCCTGAATGGCTCTTTATCTTAAGGAATGACTACTTGAACAATTCCTCTTATAAAAGGATTTGGGCGACGTGAGGGGAATGAGTACTTGCCACGGCAGCCAAAAGAGGTAAGTCGTTTGATTCAATCCTAAAATAGAGCACAGTGCACTCGCATTAGCTACAAATCAAACAGACAAAGCATTACATAAACCCAAGGGAACATTCAGAAAGTGTAACTATCAGGTACATGTGGGTAAAAAAGAATGAATAAGACAGTAGCACAGTAAGGCATTAGACTTAAATACGTATTCAGACTATAGAGTTGGATTTAGCACTAAAAACAGTTTCAAACTTTGTGTTAGCAGAAATGCAAATAAAAGAATATAGTAAAGAAAAACTGAGTCTATGGTTTGTAACATCACCTTTGACGTGATATGCGAATGAATATAATAAGAAACGTGATTTGCATATGAGGCCACAAGATGCTGTGATGTACAGGAAGCATCACAGACATGTTTAAAACATTTATCTCCTCATCTATGCATTTGCTTGAAATAATATATTAGACGATTTTGTTAATTTTGTATTCTTTACATTGACAATATAAACATTATTTAGGTGACAGAGCCCCTTAAACATTAACTATATCCTATACCATAATGTTTTATATACCTTAGTCAACGTCTATGCCCCTAATGAATCCCTAACGGGCTTCCTGGCAACTATTGGGAAGAGACTGGATAAGATAGGAAAGGGCATGATAATGCTAGCTGGAGATATGAACTGTGTTTCTGATCCAGAACTTGACAAAAGTCTCCCCAGAGGAAAAACCTTAGATCCAAAGGTTAACTCTATGGCAACAAAGTTAACCAAGTGGTTATATACTAATAATATATGTTTGATATCTGGCGGGTACAGTACCCGATGGAGAAGGACTTTACGTATTTCTCACCTCCACATATGTCATATTCCAGAATTGATGCAGTTTTTGTTAAAGGGACATACCTGGGGAAATGTCGCTCCTCTACTATAGGGGAGATAGTGTGGTCAGATCATGCGCCAGTGTTTGTGGAGGTTGATGATGCAGTTGGACAGTCCAGAAGGAATAATTGGAGAATGAATGAATTCAATCTGAGAATGGATGATCAAATTAAGGATCTTCAGTCCCAGGTTGAACGATGTTTAGAAATAAATGACGACAACTCTGTCTCCCCAATCACTTTATGGTGCGCATTAAAGTGTGTACTCAGGGGTTATCTGATCAGCTCAGACACGTATTGGAGGAAACAGAGCGGAAAAACCTTAACGGATTTATACATTGAGCTAGCTCAGAAGACCACTGTGAACAAAGTCTCACCAACAGAAGTGTTGGCGAAACAGGAGTCCCATATTCAGCAGGAAATTAGGGGGAAGATGAACTCAAATTAAAACAGAGCAATTTTTTATAAGAAACAAAAATGGTATTACTCAAATAATAAAGCCAACAAAAATTTGCCAAAAAAATTAAATAACCAACAAAAACAGAGGAGAATAATTAACTTGAAAGTGGCTTCTGAAACACAGAGATCCCGCCCAAATAACTACAGCATTCAGGGATTATTATAGTTCATTGTATAATCTAGAAGATGTCCCTAAAACACCCTCCCAGACAAAATCATATCTCCAAAAACTCAATCTCCCGAAAATTACAGATGTAGAGGCCCAGGGCCTGAATCTACCCTTCGATTTGGCAGAGGTGAGGGACGCAGTGCAGAGCCTTAAATCTGGGAAATCCCCAGGCCCAGATGGATATTCTGCTTTATTCTATCAAGTACTGGACCCGTGGATCTCCCCGATACTCCTCAGGGTGTTTAATTATATCAAAGAGGGTAACTACTTTCCACCAGAGATGCTGCAGGCCACTATCATCCCGATACCAAAGGATGGGAAAAACCCGCAATTTTTAGGAAACTATAGACCAATCTTCTGAATTAATATTGATATCAAAATCTACTCAAAGGTGCTCTTGTCTCTTCTGGGTCCAATACTTCCAAGCTTGGTGCACCCAGATCAGACGGGATTCATCTATGATAGAACTACGGAAGATAACGCACGTAGATTGATAAATTTGATCTCAGAAATTAATCGTAGGAAATTACCATCAGCCTTTTTGGCATTGGATAAAGTCAGAGCCATTCAGGATTCAGAATGGCACACGACAGGGGTGCCCCCTGTCCCCGATGCTATACGCTTTGATAATTGAATCACTTGCATCAGCTATAAGACACTCGGGGATGGTGGAGGGGATCGGGATCAGGTCACAGGAGCACAAGCTGGCACTGTATGCAGATGATGTGATCTTGACCCTCTCCTCTCCATTATCCTCGATACCAGAAGTCCTGAACATAATAAGACAATATAACGAATACTCTAATTATAAACTGAACCTGGCAAATACTCAGGTAATTACCATGTATTTGAGACCCGAACAAATATCACTAATTGAGACCCTCTATAAATTTGATTGCTCGAGATCCGAAATGGATTATTTGGGAATTAAAATCACCTTTGATCTTGCAGGTCTGGTTAACTTAAATTATCAATACCTTGCAATTAAAATCCAAAATAGAAAAATGGAACGGAACTGTCCTGGATGGGTAGAATAAACGCACTTAAAGCTTATTTAGTCCCGAAGGTCCAATACTTATTTAGAGCAATTCCACTTAAAGTGCCCAAACGAATTCTGGACTCATTGACACGGATATTCCTGGCCTATGTATGGCAGGGTAAAAAGCCCAGAATAGCTAAAAAAGACTTTATGCGAGGTACCAGCTACGCAGGACTAGGGTTTCCAGACCTTTATAAGCTTCATAGAATAACTATGTTAGTGCATGCAATAGAATGGAATGTGAAGCGGGACAGTATTCCCAGATGGTTACAGATAGAAAAAACTCAAACATTACAGTTGGATCCATTCCTTCTTTACTGGGTAGCAGCTCCAGATTTTGAGAAAATAGAAGTAAATTCTCCTGTGTTCAATAATTTAGATAAAATCAGAGGTAAAATAGGAACGCTTAATCCACTTAAAAAGGAGGCATCAATTCTCTAAGATTTTACATGCCAAACTTGGATTTTTCGGTTTGGAAGGATAGAGAGATAAGGGTAATTGCCGATATATTTGAAGAAGACAACCTGATTACCTTCAAGAAGGCTCAAGAAAAATTTGCCCTCCCCAACTCAGAGTTTTTAGCGTTTTTTAGGATCCGGAGTTTCCTGGGGAAGCAACAGTTTGCCACCCCAGGACACTCTGGACATCTTTATTAGGGCACACCATAAATCCAAATTAAGCTCGAAATTAACTAAATATTTGGATTACCCTTGGATAACCCACTCCCTGCCGCTATTGTAAAAAGGGAAGGGGATCTACAAGTATCATACCCCAAAGAGAAATGGTATAAGGCTATACTCCTCAATAGGTCGTTTATACACTGTGTTTCACTACAAGAAGTTTACTACAAAATCCTGTATAGGTGGTACATGGTTCCCGTGCGCATGAGTAGATTCCAACGTGGAACATCGAATATGTGTTGGAGGTGCGAGGGGGCTCCGGGTTCCATGTATCATATTTGGTGGGAATGCGGAGGATTAAGGGAACTGAAGGAAAAGTTGCAGCATTTTTTGCTGGAAACCTGTGATCTCTGATGCTCACTTACTGCACCCCTCTTTTTGTTTTTGCTAGATTGCCCATCAATGAGTAAGACGCAGCAATACGGTTTGGTACACATTTTTTCTGCGTCTAAAATCTGCCTGGCCAGGCATTGGAGAAGCCCTCACCTCCCTTTGTGGCAGGAGATCACAGTACAGTATGCCTATTAGAAACAGATGGAGGGATCTGTCTCCATGCCTGATCAGGCTGCAGGATTTTAGACTTCACGTACTGATTGTCTTAGAAAGGGATTTAAAAGGGGTTCCACCCCTCTCCGACTTCCCCCCTACCAGGGACGGACCAGCACGGGTCTACTATATCAGCTGAACCAAAGAGCAAGGGTTAGGTATGTTTGTACACATGAATTTTGAAGTATACAAGGTCACGTCACAAGTTTGAATGGAAATAAGGATTTTACAACACCATTATTTGCACTTTACCATCGTCCTATTTTTAATGGAATGTACCTATAGATTTAGAGATTAGGACAAGGAGCCCTTGGTAAAATGCATTGTATTATCTGTATGTTTGTATTTTCAACTGTAAAAGTTTGTAAAATAAAAGGGAAAGAATAAAAGAGAACAAAACAAAAAAAACATTAACTATATCCAATATCAACTATGATTAAATTATATCAGCTCGAAACACATAAGACTCCTTGGTATTACTGTGTCTGCCTTTCCTTGGGTTCACTGTGCCATTTACATTATTTCATGGTCTACATCTGTATTATTATATGGGAGCAAATGTGGTTCATGTTAATGTTTATTTCAGGTTTCAAATAAAATAATTACTACGAAACTAAAATCCAACTCAAAAACCCCCACATCTTAATACTCACAAGTAGTGACAAAATGGTACATTGTAATAATGGCATCTGCTAATCTTAAATACAATATGAACGTTGTGCATGCTATAAAAAAGGGATCATCTATCGTATAAGGTAGTAAGATACAATAATAGGGTAGGAAAACCAACAATAAAAACATGAAGAAAACCTCTTACCCTAATACAAGTCCAAGTTCCTTCACATGGACTCTTGTATGTCCTCTCAAGTATTCAGACAGCATTTTACTTTTAAAATATAACTCCTGCAGTTTGTCTTCTAGATGCATCACACACTGTAGGTATAAAAGAGAATGAAATGTTACTTGCTATCTCAATAATACAGTGAGGATTTGTTTTGACATTTTAGTCCTCCCCCTGTATTAAAATATATAAATGAAAATATAAAAATAAGAATTTATGCTTGCATATGAAAAGAAAATATCTTGCACAGAAAAATACTATAGCTATGCACATCCACAAAATATGTTATTTGATGGTACATTGATAGTAGCCATGTCAGCAGTGCTGTATTTACTGCGAGGCATCCTAGGTGGATGCCTAGGGCGGCAAATTTTGGGGCGCCCCCCAGCACTGAAAAAAAAAAAAAACCTTTAAAAAAAAAAAGGAGATCGGAAGATCCCCCCTCACCTTCTCTGCCTGCTAGCAGGCTGCACGGGGAGCCAAACAGGCAGCACAGAGAAACCTCCGTGCTGCCTGTTCGGCTCCCCTTGAAGTATGACACGAAAGTGCCGAGAGGTCACGTGCCCTCTCTGCACATCCGCCGGGTAGCCGAACAGGCAGCATGGAGGACACCATGCTGCCTGCCACTAGCCACCAGGGAAAAGGTAAGTGCTGGGGAGATGGGGGGAAATTGTCTGGGGCATCGTAATGGGACATAACACTGGCATATTATTGGCAAATTTACTGGGGCATATTAATGGGACATAACACTGGCATATTATTGGCAAATTTACTGGGGCATATTAATGGGACATAACACTGGCATATTATTTGCAAATTTACTGGGGCATACTAAATGGCAATTAACACTGGCATATTATTGGGCACATTTACTGGGGCATACTAAATGGCAAATAACACTGGAATATTATTGGACAAATTTACTGGGGCATACTAAATGGCAAATAACACTGGCATATTATTGGGCAAATTGGCTGGGGCATAATAAATGGCAAATAACACTGGTATATTATTGGGCAAATTAGCAGGGGCATATTAAATGGCAAATAACACTGGCATATTAGTGAGCAAATTGGCAGGGGCATATTAATGTCAAATAATACTGGCATAATATTGGGCAAATTGGCAGGGGCATATTAAATGGCAAATAATACTGGGCAAATTGGCAGGGGCATATTAAATGGCAAATACTGGCATATTATTGGGCAAATTGGCCGGGGCATATTAATGGCAAATTAATAGTGGCATAATATTGGGCAAATTGGCAGGGGCAGATTAAATGGCAAATAACACTGGCATATTATTGGGCAAATTGGCTGGGGCATAATAAATGGCAAATAATACTGGCATATTATTGGGCAAATTGGCTGGGGCATAATAAATGGCAAATAATACTGGCATATTAGTGAGCAAATTGGCTGGGGCATATTAATGGCAAATAACACTGGTATATTATTGGGCAAATTGGCTGGGGAATATTAAATGGCAAATAACACTGGCATATTGGGCAAATTAGCAGGGGCATATTAAATGGCAAATAACACTGGCATATTAGTGAGCAAATTGGCTGGGGCATATTAGTGAGCAAATTGGCTGGGGCATATTAATGTCAAATAATACTGGCATAATATTGGGCAAATTGGCAGCGGCATATTAAATTGCAAATAATACTGGCATAATATTGGACAAATTGGCAGGGGCATATTAAATGGCAAAAAATACTGGCATAATATTCGGCAAATTGGCAGGGGCATAGTAATGGCAAATTAATACTGGCATAATATCAGGCAAATTGGCAGGGGCAGATTAAATGGCAAATACTGGCATATTATTGGGCAAATTGACTGGGGCATATTAATGGCAAATGATACTGGCATATTATTGGGCAAATTAGCTGGGGAATATTAATGGCAAATAATATTGGTAATGTGTATGTAATGGGGTGATGGAGGCATGTAAATGGGGTGATGGGGCATGTCCTTGGTGTGCAACGTGAGTTATAGGTCAATTTGTGGCTGTGCAGCGTGGGTAGGGGGGGTGCCCAAATTTTGTCTGCCTAGGGCATCACAAAACCAAGATACACCACTGCATGTCAGAGTTTCCTGACTGACTAATGCATTGGGAATGATTAAACAATGGTAGAGATCTCTTACTTTTAGGATGCTGCTCCTGAATTTGTGGAAGACATTTATTAAAAAAACAAAAAAGGTGCAGCTGTGCACTTATAATCTCCTCTACCCTGTTGGTGGCAGAAGTGCAACTTTATCATTGTGCTGGTGTTCCAAATCTCCCTTAATGCATCTAGTATGATTACAGTTTAGGTTTGGTTTTCAGTGATACATACTGGAGATGGACCTAGTACTGGGTTTTTATTATATTTTGGTTTGTACTAGAATACTTGCCCGGTCTATTAAAGCTTTTATTTACTTAATAAAATGGTGACCACGCTGACAACAGAAGTCAGCTTTTGCCATAGTTGTTCATGTGTTAAAACCTCTGTTTTGATGTAGGGGGTCTCTCCCTTGGGTAAGATAACCCAGTAAATAACTCCAGAACATTTTCTGACTTACAAAAACAGGTGGAGTCCGGAGCTTGTAAAGCTGCAAAATAGATTGAAGCAAACTGGCCACTTGATTTGATACCAACATATCTGTCCCGAGCTTTGTGTTGTCAGTTGTCATCTTCTGGCTGCTGGCTATCTGGACACTCCATCTCTCGGTGTCTGCTACAATGCAAATTGATTCTGCTAAAGGCTCATCCAACACAGGGTGCTAGAATGTAAAGGGGAACAATCAAGAAAATAGGCAAAAGGAGCACCATCCAAGTACATTCTGGTGATGCTGATCACTAAATCAAAGGACAGAAGCTTAGCCATTGTAATAAGCATAATCATCATCTTCATCGAAAAAGGAGAGAATGTATTTAGTTTCTTTAATGAGGTCATCCTAGATATACGATAAGGCCAGTAAGTAGCGAAAGTATTTATTACATTTATTATTTAAATTTGGCAGAAATTGGGCAAAATGGTTGTTTTCTGAAGACACATTCTATGTTTCTTCCAGGGAAGGGACCAAATGGAGCATCAGTTGTTAACCACATATCAGCATGTGTAATTCATTAATTTAGAGGAATTTTTCAAATGTAAAGCTTGCTTTCTTGAATGCAAATCCACATATAACCTTCCCCAACTCCTCCAATCCACACAGCGTTAGAGACCTACGTACCCGTGTTGAGTGGGCAAGATCACCACTCAGGTTCTGCTTTAGCTGCTCTGCAGTGCCGATTCCTTGAAGCACCAAGTCAGGCAGGTATGTCTGACAATAACCACCAAAGAGAGACCTCCCAAAATTTTTCATACTTTGACTGCTGATGACATCAGACCTGAAAAGGTAAAGATAATTTGACTGAAAGTTCATAATCATGTATAAGGGAGCAACCTACTCTACAGCTCCAAACATTGTATATTGTCGCTCAGTGGATAAAATATTGCAAACCCCGCTTCATTGTTATTTATTTTAATTATAAATAATAAAACATCAAGCCACATTTCAGAAAGAAGAACCTTTGTGAGTAAGGTCAGGACAATATAACAAGATGTTAAACACATAGGTGGCATATCATTCCATTAACACCATTTGGAGGAGAAATGTAATTTAGTGCAGGACAATTAATATGCTAAAAACTAATGGAGATAAGGATGGAGGAAGCAGTACACTGTACAAGCATCACAAGGAACCCCTGGGAAGTTGCAGATCATTTATATCTGTCACATACTACTGTTTTTGCGTGAATATAAGACAAGGTTTTGTCAGAAAAAGCCCCAATGACTTATATTCAAGGTTCATCTTATAATCAGATATCAGGGGCAAGTCCTGTGGGTACAATAGTTTGCTATGGGGTAATAATGAATAGTGAGTAGAAGAACTGGAATAACAGGGCACAGAGGAGTGAAATACAAATAATAAATGCATCTTTTCAATAACATTTTTACTTGAAAGACATGTTCTAAAAGACATCATAAAAGCAGGGCCATTGTATTGCTTTCCATGATGACTGGACCATTTCTAGTATTTTGCCTCATAGTTGATCTTTATACCTAGCACCTAATGTACAGCTCATTTTTGGTAACTTTTTATTTTCTGTGTTCATAGTATAAACTATTTTATAGTTAAGATTTTTTTGCTTGTGTGCTCACATGAAATCTGAGTGTGTGTAAAAAAAAGTAATTATATATAGACACATTTGAGTTGCATAATAGGTGAAATAATTCAAGAGATTACCTGGGGAGTGGAAGCTCTACTTCTGCAAAATGATTGTGATGGTCTGATGGGTTGGTAGTCTCATCGTCACTGTGCCCAAGTGCACTGTCACAGCTCCTGTTCCTTGGAATTTCTCCTTCTGGCCTAACTATAGTCTTTTCATCAAAGTCCCCATAGGGGACAACTTCAGAAGAGCCCATTTCTGTTTTACCAGTGTCCAGTAGGGAAGTTTTGCAAGTTCTTATCACTCCACCATGTGATTTTATTGCGGATGTCGCAGAGTTTGAAAGGAAACATTTATCGGACAAAAGTGGACGCGATGGTAGGGTTTCTACTGTGTTTGTCTCAATGCAGTTTCCTTCTACAAAATATTCATCAAATATACTGGAACTGCCCTCGGAGGAGGATAATTGTGAACAGATGCTATGTTTCTTCTCCGGTGTCAAGGAACAGCCTATAATAACATCTGTTTGAGAACTGGCAGAAGATGGCCTGATGGGACTGTCTGATTTGCCTCCCTGCCAACAAGGATATTTTCTGTTTTCATCTGGTTTCTTCCCATAACTCTCCAAGCGTGAATCAGGTGAGGGCGAGCAGCCCATTTTGAAGAGGATCTTATCTAGAGGAGGAATTTGCTCTGGCATTTGTGTATGCAATATTGCCTTCGCCCAATCTGACAATTTCACTACTTTCTCAGTTTTACTATGGTGACCATTTTTATCGAGGGGAGGCACACATTGAGGAGTGGATACATCTTCGACTCTGTGCGGTGGAGCTCTTGATACAGAAACCAACATTTCAAGCTTGGCTTCCTTAGCTAAGGAGGGCTGCTCTTTACAACACCCAGCATTTTCTAAAGTGTTATTGATTCCGGTATGGGAGGATGAGGCAGGAACGCTTGGCTCCACTTGCGGAAATCCATTCTCTCCGTTATTCACAGTGATCAACACATCATTGCCATCAATAGTCGGCGGTTTACTATTTTTGTGGGATGTTGCACTCTTGCTATAAGACAAAGTGGGGCTCATCAGAGCAGGCTCATTGTTTACAGTTACAATTACATACTCAGATTCTTCCACCTCTCCCTTCTCCAGAGACGTTGTCATCTTACTGCCATTTTCCATGTGCTCTCCTTCCTCGAGGCCTGTGTTTCTCACCAGATTGTTCTCTTGCAGTTCTGAGCAGCGAATGAAGTAAGTTAGAACATAGAGAATGCGCTGGACTAAATCTTTTCGTTTGCCAACCACAACAGTTCTAGTCATTCTGACTGGGGAGCCAAGTGCCCCATACAGGTCTCCTGATGGAAAACAAATAAATAAAAATGTAAATTATACATTAAACATTTACATGTGGGAAACAAAGGTGTGAGTATTACTGCATTTCAGCAAACAACAATATTATTGAGGGACACCTTACTCGCAAAGTTATGGGATACAATCACTGGTTATTTGTAGGCTCATAATCCTGAACTCTTAGCAGTCCAAGCTAACGCAGCATAATCATTGTAAGAAGAAGTAAAAAAAAAAAAAAAAAAATACTGCCAAAATCTCTAATGTTTTTTGAAGATCTTAAAAGCAGTACAGATCAGTACGAAAAGCATAGCAAACAGTTTAGATTCCTAAATGAAACCTTATAATCTGACTGATTTTCCAACTCTATTACAAACAAACGTTATTCCATTGTGATATTTAGCCTTCACGTGAGTTACTATGCTGATGCAGAACAAACACAATCCACAAGAGGGCCTTGGCGGTCTGTTTTATTTTGTAAATACATGCAAAAGAATAGGGAATAGGGGTTATGCTCTAAAAGAGAACCGACAAATGAACTGCATACACCTGAAATTTTTACAAACGTGCACGTCAGCGCTGCTAGGTCACCAAGCAGTAACTCTGCAACAAGGCCGCCCAAAAGAATTGTGAGTCACTTGTGAATGGTGCATCATAGAAGCATCATTCAACAAGCCAGTTTAACCAGACAGAAGTCTATTTAAAAGTGTATCTGGAGGGTCTAGTCACTTTTTTAACAGTACAGTTAGAATATCATATATGTGTTAAAGGGACACCACCACTTGCATAAGATGTAACTAGATAACCTGGACATTTAAAAAAAAACACATATATAAATCACATGCCACTGTTTTTTTTTATATGATTGATTTAATTGCATATAAAAGGAAAAATAAAATTAGATGCTTATCTTCAGCATCCATTTTTAGAATATTTCCCATGATGCAACATTATCCAAAATCTTCCAGGCAGTCTCACTTTACAATTGTTGCAAAAGCCTGCATGATGATGTCAGAAGATATTCTCCTGCTGTCTTACTGCCTCCTGTGTCTCATAGTGGGCAGGACTAGGTGGCTTTGTACCTGCCAACATTTTTTACCTGCCTTCCAACACAAAGAGAGGAGATTAACCTGATCAAACAGGACTATAAACTTTGTCCCCTTGTGATGTAATAGTTACATTACCCTCCCACTCAATGCAAGTCTATGATCAGAATTCTGACTTATAGACTGCATTTTGTGTCCCAAGCCCCAAAGTGAGAAATTTGTGCTGTAAAGTCTCTGATGGGTGGCACCCAAAAACACTATATTTCACAAAATGGCAGCGTCCAGTGACACTTGTTTAGTTACATATTTTATTAAATACAGTCACGTAAGAAAAACAAAAGACATATCTGAAAAAAAAAAAAAAAACAAGTAAAACCTTTTCATTTTTTGGTGGGATAACCCTTTAAAGCATTAGATAACCCCCATCTTGAAAGAATCCCCAGCAGCCAACGCAGCATTAGATGTAGTCATGGGAAATAGCTTTATTTCTAAGTTTGAATAATTCAAGTTATTGGAAAAAAAAAATCAATTTTGTTGTTGCTGCAAAGACAGGTCTACTAAACAATGCTAAAATAAGCCAGCTTCTATCAGTATAATGGTTACCGAAAATCATGTGTTGTAAAGAAAATAAAATTATTGTAATTAGCATATTTAGGCTTTTCAAAGTTTTATCCAGCCTGAATAGGTGGGAGCAGCAGAGCATAACATCCTGCACTGACCATGTGACAACACACCTGACCTCAATCATGACCTTATGGGGTTTATTAAACCTGCTGAGGTTAAGCAGTTTATCCCAAACGTTGTCACCTGAGCAAAGTTACACCTGCATCACAATGGGAAGTTCAAATCAGGATCTATATGTATGTTACAACATGGCACGTTTAATGTACTATCTATTCTGTAATGTCCAGCGACTTTTCAGTCACAAAATGACCACCATAAGTAACACATACCATAATGATATGTCTAATCACACTTAATCAAACCAGCCACACTGTACACGTGTAAATCTCATTGTAAGCTTTATCCAGCAATCCCTTCTTAAGGATCAGCCTGTAATGAAAAGTAATGCTACAAGTCTGGCATGGGGATCTATTCCTCAGACAAGGGAAGTGGAAAAATTGGTGGTTAATTAATGTATATTTGGAAAGCAATGTTGCTCACATCCTACAAGACATGCTAATTACTTCATTATTCACTGTACCATAGCCAATAAATCTACTTTAGATTTTTTGTGTTGATTTTAAAAATATAGATGAAGATTACAGCGTTAAATGTGTTAATAATAAGTAAAGTTTTATAGTTACATCTGATTTTCTAGAGTATAATCTTTTAAGAGCAGAGTCCACCACATTAGTGCTAGTATTTCCTTATAGGTACTGTAATATAATTGTGTGACCACTTGCTTGTAACCCTGTTCTACTGTACTGTGGGTTTTACTGACACTTTAAAAAATAAATATATCTCATTTTTAGTGGTTTCAGACGGCTTAACTTTCCTTATCATCTGGTTTTATGCAGATAGCTTTCTAAGTAATGTCAATGCTCCAGGAGACATTCTGTTATGTGATTAGTATACTAGGTGAGAAGGAAGAGGTATACGTGTGACACCAAATATTACTTGTCAAAGGGCATGACTGCAGTGCTTATAAACACTGCAAAGGGAATCTTTAAGGAGAACTTCTATATAATTCAATATTTAATAAATCAAATATTAATCTGCAGACACTCAGGTGTGGAATATTACACGAACATGTGATATCTTCAAAAGTATAACTGTGGAACTTTATGATTTTGTGAAGATCATGAGCAAAACTATGTGGTTACCAGATTTTGGTAATTACGTTTTGGTTACGCCACTAATAAAATACACAATTGATATTTAACAACAAATAATATTGATGCAAAATAGACCATCTTAATCGTTTACATGTAACTGCCTGCATTCCTACTTACCAAGCTGTGCCCAGAGCGGGTTGTATGGATGTGACTTTGCCAGCAGATTAACAGACTGTGAAGTGTGCTTTTCAGAGAATGATTTTATTGGAGGATGGTCATTGGGCATTACTGTTGGCACCCACGCCAGGTGATAGGTTAAAACTGCAGTGATTATTGCTGCAAAGAACCTGTAAGAAAACATATCATATTATTATTATTATTATTATAATAACAGGAATGTACACTTGCATAAACAATAGAATATATATTAGTCAGCGTTTTATTATTACATTTTTAAACCACCAAACAAGTAGTAAGAGAATAATAGAATTTTGACCCCCCCCCCCCCCCCCCAAAAAAAAAATGTCCCCATTAATGTTATGCCAAGGGACTGGGGGTGTAATAGCCACACCCAGTGAACTAGCGTACCTCCTCCCAAAAAAAAAAAAAAATTTAGTCTGGAGGAGCAATGGCCAAATCTAGGGAGGAGGTGGGGGACAGCACTGGCTAAGTCTGGGGAGGAGGTGGGGGACAGCACTGGCTAAGTCTGGGGAGGAGGTGGGGGACAGCACTGGCTAAGTCTGGGGAGGAGGTGGGGGACAGCACTGGCTAAGTCTGGTGGGCAGCCAACTGTATGTGGGGCTGCATTGGCAAAGTCTGGGGAGAGACTGTTGAGTGGGGGGCAGAATTGATTCAGTCTGGGAACGGGGCAGACAGCTGTGATGAGGGGATGCATTGACTAAGTCTGGGGGCAGATTGGCAAATAAAAGGAAATAAAAACAAAATGTATTTTTTCTATCATTTTTATTAAATATGAAAAAAAAAAACTGTTTACATGTGAATTAATACATATTTACAAGTAAAAAAGAAATCCTATATGGTAGTCTTATATTCAGGCTTTTTATTTTTTACTAAATGAATATCCAAAGTTGGGGGGGGGGGCATCTTATACTCGAGCAAATTTGATACTTCAAAACTTCTCAATAGTTGCATCTTCTCAAGCCACAAGCTGAATGTAATATGGACTTACTGGTTTTTGTTAAGCTGCTCAATAAGGGATGTGAATTCTTTAAGAAAATGTTCGCAGAGCTGACTTTTTTCACAAGTACTGGACATCATTGTAAGCCACACAGGTTCTGCAATGCGAGGAATGTAATACAGGTTCCAAATAGTCTCCCTGATGGACAAATAAAAGTATTTGGATTTCTGTGCAAATAACAATCAGCAACATTAACAGGAAAACATCCCATAGGTGATAACTGAAATGCCTGGAACATCCTGCCGTTTTTATCTATAGGTCTATGGGCATCAGGTAAAAAAAATGGCATGGCTGAGTGCCTGTGATGTCTGCGGAAGCCCCCTCTGTCACATCCGATCACAGTGAACGCTAAATCACAGCGATTGGAGGTGTTTCGCTGTCAACTTGGTCGTGTCCCACAAGCAGACCCTAAATCCCCCTCCTGCACATGATTTCTTAAAAATACAAGTGAATAAATATATCTATTTTTTAAGTTAGCCGTTGAACTAGGGTTAGTTATAAAATATCACTTTTTTTAAATGATGAAAAAAGTTAGGAAAAACAATGTGGTACTTGTTTATTGCCCTATAACTTGCAAAAATCATTAAAAAAAAAAAACATTGGGTATTTCTAAACTAAAAGTAGAAATTAGAAAAAAAAAAAAGTATTTTACATCATATTTTATAACTTTTTTATACTAATTTATATGATATGATCACAATAATGGTATCTAAAGAAACCCTTTTTATCCTGAAATTTAAAAAAAACAAAAACATTTTTGCGGGTACAGTAAATGAGAATGTGGGAAATTACAACTAAAACCCAAACACTGCACCAGTGTTAAAACAGTCATTGTCACGAAGGGTACACCATTTCCATAACAGTCCGGTCACGAAGGGGTTAATAAACAAAACAAACCAAAAACAAGTACAGGGGAATGCCTTCTCTTAGCCCTTTTGATAGGGTCAGGTTTCGACTGTACCTGTACACTGCAAATTCACACAACTCTAGCAGTCAGTGTCTCACCTTGACGCACAAGCAAAGTTTATATGAATCGGGCTACTATCAAGGTCTATTGGGGACTATGCACAATTCCCCATGACATTTATAAACACACTTCTAAATAAAAAAACCTGGACGCTTTAAGATAAACTAAACATCCAATGGTATTCTATTCTTTAAACCAGGCTTATATTAAACATAAAACAGGAACACAGATGACCCACCTAAACAGTCCCAATGCTTCCATGACCTGGCTCAGATAAACCTGAACCCGCTGACTTGACTCTGTGATTTTTCTGCAGGAGATCATGGCCTGAAGTGAACACAAAACAAAATGTTAGCCAAAAATGATCAAACATTAAATTGTACAAGTTAGAACAGGTTAAGGGGTCAGCAGGTGTTGCTCAAATAATTGCAAATTTAAATACAAACTGTTTGTGCGTCCACTTGTTATTAGGACACAATTGCTCTTTTGGAAGATAGGGCACATTCTCCGATAGAGTGGCTTAAAGGAACACGTCAATCTATTATTTGCGTATTAGGTGGCGCATGCTACGTAAAGCACATTATTTACATTCATATATTGGATGCACTAAGGCTTAAAGCACCTGAGCTTCTCCACATGAAGTCCTGATTTTCTTGGGTGTCTGCATTAGGCACACATGGTATAGAACCAGTCGTAGGTTCCTTTACACACTGCCTTACATTTAGTTAATTATGAGCTTGTGGACAGATTTAATTTAACCGTGATTTTTTTCACCATATTTGAAGCCATAGGCATATTCCATATTGAATGGCACAAGCGATTTGTTTTCTTTTTTTCATAGTACTGTACTAAAGGGAATAATTATTGGACATATAATACTTCAGACAGCACATTTCGGAATCTAAAAGCCAAAGCTTTTTCTTTTATCCGTTAAGTTTAGCAATACTGGTTTGCTTTAGTGAAATGATTATTCACCATTCCAGTTAAAGCATGTCTATAAAGAAACAAAAAGTAAAAACAGGTTAAGCTCTTGTACCTTTTCTATAGAGGCCTTTAATTTATTCATGTGTGATTCAAACAGGGGGAAATGAGAGAAAAAGAAATCCTGGAAACTCCGCTGGGCTTCATCACGTTCAGACAATGAGAAAAGGATGCTGACCGCTATCTTTTTCCTTCCGATCATTGTGGGGTTACCAGTGTAATTCTCATCTGCCATACTAAATGTTTCTTCAGTGGACCTGGGGATAGAAATTGTTCAATACACAAGCAAAGTTCCTAATTAACTTGATATTTGTTTTTTTATTATGAAGCAACTTTCAATTTAATTTAGTGTAGTTACTGTAGTTTTGTAAAAGCAGAAATTCAGCACTTTACCTATCTCCAGATGAAATAAAAATTGAAAGTGGAAAAATTAGTAGAAGGCTCAAAAAAGGTTATAAGGGGTACAGAGGCACCATTAGAGATGAGAAGTCTTTGCAGATTCAGGAGATATGTTATAACATGGTATATAAGATAAGCTGTATATACAAATGGGCAGGGGAAAGGAGGAAGGGGGTGGAAATCAAAAACACAAAACAAAAGTCCAACTGGACTAACCTAAGTGGCCAGTTACTATGTACAAGCAGAGAGACAGAAACTTATTTTGAAACATACTTTATGAAAGAAACATGTGACAAAAGAAGTTTGATTACCTAGGTATTGCTCAGGAGTCAGGTTAATTGACCAAGAAAAAAAATATAGCTAACTGCATCACAAGAGAGAATGTGTGATAGGGGACATAACATAAGACTATATGGGGAGTATTACCACAAATCTTGTGTAAAAGAGAGAACAGTAATAGACCACTGGCCAAAGCTACATTATCTATGGCCAGTAGAATGCATATATCTCAATGAAAACTATTGTAATGAACATGTTAGCGTCAGTAAGGTGTCTCAGTGAGGCCCAGGTCCCCGCCACAACACCCACAGGATGAACAAACGGCATCAGCTAACATTGCTTGTGGAAAACTGTATTGTGACATGTACAAAACTAATCTGGATTAAAATATCTACAATAGGGATCACCCTAAGACACAGAGTGAGATAAGTAGGCTATAGGGACAGGTAAAATGTTCCCAAGCACAGAGTAAGTGAGCCTGTACAGTTGGGAGCAAATCACTAAATCAACCAGATATGTGAAAAGTCCAGGAGTACTGTGATTCACATTACAGAAAAGCACAAACAATATAACATAACTTACAGATGTTTGAAACAGAAAAAAAATCTGTGATTAACTCCAAAACAAGTGCGGAATGGGAAATGTATAAATGGAGTCATGCTGCAGGTAAGGAGTAGGAGTAAACTGCACTGCTGGTCGGAGCACAGATGAAAATGAATAACAGCGATGGACCCAGTCTTCAGATTAGAATATCATGTCAGAATGAGAGAATGGGAGAAGTTGTTAAAGCCAAAATCTTCCACAAAGTCCTGCACAAAAATGTATGCCACACGATTGTGGATGAGTGTTCGCTTAAAAGGGAAGTCACATATATATTGGAGCCCAGCTGCTCTTAGTTGGTGTGTCAGGGGGTGCCATTGGTGGCACCTATACAGGGTTGAAGGTGCCCCCAATACTTAGGCTGGACATGGGTTTAAGTGTGCATTATACATTGCATATTAGAATATTATATTGTGCACCCTCCTACTTTTTCACTGTACAATTTGGTGTATTTAATGTTTTTACACTAGTGTTTTTAGCAGCATATACATTTGTGAGCGCCGCCACCAATTCATTGTTTTCTTATATTGAAGTGTGCATGATAAACATCCTTTAGGGTATAATAGTGAAAGCATATGCCAAATGTCTCTGGGCTGTTATCCGCAGGACCCCCTGGGTTGCAGGGCCCTATCTGTTCAATCAAGGAGCAGTTTTTTTGAGGGAAGGCCAGGAAGGAGCACATATGGGAGGGTATCAGTTCAGTCAGACACTCTCCTCAAGTCCTTTGAGGCCATTAATGTGCCTGGCTGCAGGAACCAAAGAGAATAATTACATTCAAACTAATGGAATTTCCTGTCCTTCTAGTGATGTCATCAGACAACGTGTTGCACTGTTAAGAGATCCTACTGTGTACAAGAGCAAGTTTATTACATTCCACGCAATGCATTCTATTCCAGAATCACAGGAAGTGACTAAGTGAAAAAAAAGTTTACATGCTCAGTGTCTATATAATCAGTGCTGCAGCACCTGAAGTATGCAAAGTAATCACTGTGGGATGGCTTGAGTAAAATATTAAAAATGTGATTTATGCAGAATGCCTGTGCACTTTACAAGCAGTAATCTTCAATATGCACCAAATGAGTTGGGGACTAGACTGTCCTTTTAAGTTTGGAATTCCCATCTCTATTACCTGCAATTCTCTCTTCCTTTTTGCTATACTGACTGAAAAGATTGCAGAATTGTGTGCTCTTAACATCATATGTGAAAACATTTATAGTACAGTGCTCTTAAAATACATTCAAAAGGGAGCAGAGGGAGCACAAGATTTCTAGATATTTTTTTTTTTTTCTAGGTGCCTTACTTAAAGCAGCACTTAAAGCTGTACAAATCAAATCAGAAGGGCAAAAGCAGTATTGTTATTAATGCTTGTATTGTCTAGGCTGAACCAATACAGACTTCCTGCTCCGTCCCCCTACGACACTTTATTTAAAGTCTGGACAAGAAAGGAAAATGAAGAGGGGGTGCATGAGTTTAGTCAGACCTAGGGCAGCACAAAACCTAAATACACCACAAAGCAGAAGTGAAAATGTAGTGCCCCTCTTATGAGGATAAAGTGTTATATACTATTGATAGTAAATGCAAGTTTATCCTCTGACCAGCAACTGCTATGATTCCATGGGAAGTAGGCAGTCCAGTCTACTTTGCAACTGATTCTCTCTATTAGTTCAAAGAGAAATCCTCATTTTAACATGGGATCTTAACTAGGTCCCCTCCCTCTGCTGATTCCATGTAAAAATAAGGGTCCCTCTCCGCAGTGGCTGCAGAGAGATACACTGAGTCTCCTCCTCCTAAGTAAACCCAATTTCCATTAAAGAAGCGAGGGTTGAAAAATGTATTTGTCTCTTAACAAGGACAGCCTTAAATTATATGTTTCAGTTTAAATAACATTACTAGCCAACTCCCATTTAATGTACTATCAAGGGTGCTACTCTTTTGTCATTAGATTTACCATCTCTTGTAGTTGTTTCCAGAAGTGATGCCACAGTATGTGAATGCCATGTACTCTCTTAAAGAGACAAACACTAAATCAAGTTGTGTGTATGTATGTATGTATGTCAATGTGTGTGTCTGTGTATGTATGTAAAGTGAACAAAGCCAACCTGCTACATACAGGTTATTGCACCAGTATGTGCAATTATAGGATGTATAAAAGTGTGAATAAGTGCATTTTTTTGAAATGGTGTTTTGCTGAAGGACATATTGATCCAGTGGCGTAGCGTGGGTTGTCAGCACCCGGGGCAAGGCAAGTAATTTGCGCCCCCTAACCCGTGGATTTTAGCACTCGAGTCTCTTCTACTAGATTAGTTAAAGAAACCCTTACCCCCCCCAAGCACATGTATTGTTTGTTATGAAAATACTTATGTAATTAAAGTAAAATGCATCTAAATACAAGTTTATTTTCCAACACTTTATTGAGTGCGAACATGCATTACACACATTCTCCACATTTTCAGCAGGTCTATGAATACAAATATACACATGTAGTAACCTAGCATGGGCCATGCTATTATATGTCGTCTCACAACCATCGTAAACGACAAACAATATCAAGAACAAAAACTAAACATCAAAATGGAACCATACCCTGGAGATGATCCAAGACTGGGCTAGATGGAGCCAACTTCCTCAATCCTGTACCTCTAATGTTACCCCCCCCCCCCCCCCCCCCCACACACACACACACACATATGCCATAATTGTTGTGCCATTCAGATGCCAGTAATATTGTAACTTTCGGATGCCAGTAATATTGTGCCAGTCAGAGCCCAGTAATATTGTGCCAGTCAGAGCCTAGTAATATTGTGCCAGTCAGATGCCTGCAATATTGTGCCAGTCAGATGCCTGCAATATTGTGCCAGTCAGATGCCTGCAATATTGTGCCAGTCAGAGCCCAGTAATAATGTGCCAGTCAGATACCAGTAATATTGTGCCAGTCAGATACCAATAATATTGTGCCAGTCAGATACCAGGAATATTGTGCCTGTCAGAGCCCAGGAATATTGTGCCTGTCAGAGCCCAGGAATATGGTGCCTGTCAGAGCCCAGGAATATGGTGCCTGTCAGAGCCCAGGAATATGGTGCCTGTCAGATGCCTGTAATATTATGCCAGTCAGATGCCTGTAATAGTGTGCAGTCAGAGGCCAGGAATATTGTGCCAGTCAGATGCCTGTAATATTGTGCCAGTCAGATGCCTGTAATATTATGCCAGTCAGATGCCTGTAATATTATGCCAGTCAGATGCTTGTAATAGTGTGCCAGTCAGAGGCCAGGAATATTGTGCCAGTCAGAGGCCTGTAATATTGTGCCAGTCAGATGCCTGTAATATTATGCCAGTCAGATTCCTTTTAATATTGTGCCAGTCAGAGCCCAGTAATATAGTGCCAGCCAGATGCCTGTAATATTATGCCAGCCAGATGCCCAGTATTATTGTGCCAGCCAGATGCCCAGTAATATAGTGCCAGTCAGATGCCCAGTATTATTGTGCCAGTCAGATGCCCAGTATTATTGTGCCAGCCAGATGCCCAGTAATATAGTGCCAGTCAGATGCCCAGTATTATTGTGCCAGTCAGATGCCCAGTATTATTGTGCCAGCCAGATGCCCAGTAATATAGTGCCAGTCAGATGCCCAGTAATATAGTGCCAATCAGATGCCAAGTAATATAGTGCCAATCAGATACCCAGTAATATAGTGCCAATCAGATGCCAAGTAATATAGTGCCAATCAGATGCCCAGTAATATAGTGCCAATCAGATACCCAGTAATATAGTGCCAATCAGATGCCCAGTAATATAGTGCCATTCAGATACCCAGTAATATTGTGCCAATCAGATACCCAGTAATATTGTGCCAATCAGATACCCAGTAATATAGTGCCAGTCAGATACCAGGAATATTGTGCCAGCCAGCCCCCCCCCCCCCCCCGTACTTACATGAAGCGGCTCCGTGTCCCCCGCCGGATGTCTCCTCCGTGCGGTCTTCCCTCTTGCACGGAGGAGGGAAACAGACACCGGATGTGACGCGACGTCACATCCGGCGTCAGTTTTTTTTTTTTTTTTTCCGCCCGTCGCATCCATCGGATGCGGCTTGCCGGAAAAAAGCGTTCACAAGCGCAATGCGCTGTGAACGCGGCAGCAGGGGCTGGGGGCCCATGGGACAGCTGCCTTGGGGCCCCCCAGGAGTAAATGGGCCCAGGGCAGCTGCCCCGTTTGCCCCGCGTTAAAGACGGCCCTGGCGGCCACGCGGCCGCATAGGGCTAGTGCGCCCCCCCAGATATTGCGCCCGGTGCGGCCAGCCCCCCCTGCACCCCCCACGCTACGCCACTGTATTGATCTATTAAGCACCCTCTATAAAAACTATTCCAATTTCAGTATTTGCATAATGAGGAAATTAGATGTACAGTATATTGAGGGTTTTGTATAAAAGGTAATATTTGGCACAGAGATTTAAAAATGATGTAATCAGCAGGAATGTTCCACTTATTTCCATGGTGGCTGTACAAGTTTTAGAACTTTGCTCCACAATTGACATAAACACACACACATATTGACTAAACCCTTTTAGTTAACACTCACCATCTAGGGTGAACCCCATTCTCTAAACTGGTGGTTTGACTCCTAAGCCAACGTCGCTGGTAGCTGCTGGCACAGTTACTGGAGAATGATGAGCTTGGAGAAGGGAATGGATTTATTAGGAGACTGCTCAAAGAGGCTGAAAAACAAGGAATGGAGTAAACATGCATAAATCATCAATACAAATCCTATTTATTATATGTCCTTTTATTGCATCCAATGTCATGTTATAGAAGGAGATAAAGTCCTACGTTAACACCAAGCAGGTCACCAAGTAAGGAGCTGGTAACTTTGTCACAACTAGGCCATGTTTATTGGAATACAATGCATCCTACGAGTGTCAAATCTTTATAAACATATTTGATGAAGAAGCTAACAGTGGTATCATTCAAAACTCCTTCCCATCCGATTTCGAAAATTACCTGATCGTGCAATGCCGCTATCTTTATCTTCATTTTGACCTCTGCTGGGCATATCCACAGGTGTGCTGTGAGCTGGATCAAGGCACAAAAGTAAATCAATTATATATTAGTATTTTTGAACACATTCAGTTGTGAGTTTATAGCAGTAATATCAGAATGCCACTCCAAAACCAAATTCCAGCCTAGATTCACAAAGAGAAATCCATTACCAAGGTTTCAGAGAGTGCAATTACACTACTGTTTTTCCCAAGTGAATAATTCCAAAGAATAATTTTTGTACCTGTATGTGTTAATTACAGAATATTATTAACCTGCCTCAGGTAAAATAGATCATGTTAGCCATTTAAAAAATTGTGTTAGGACTAAAATCTGTAGAAAGAATGAATCGGTGCGTTAGTCAAATTATTCCTTCAGTAATAATAAAAAAAAAGTACTCTAATAAGTAAAAATTGCAAACAAGCCATCGTTAAAAAAATAAAAAAGGTTATTTCTAAGTTGCTTACAGAATTTTAGTTAGTTGTAAACAAACATGCAACTGTATTATTTATTAAATAAATTATCAACAAGCTTTCAGGCAGGTAATCACAAATGCGGTTAGTTCACTCACACAGAGTTTTTACATCTATGTACACCCACTTTATGTAAAATATGATATACTTTCAAAGTAATTACGACTATAATATTAAATTAATTGGAACCATAAATCCTTTCAGAAACATGGGGTCTCATTTCCACTGCCTCATAGTTAAAAAAAAGTAATTGTTTGAAAAATGCACACTCCATCCAAATACATGGTCAACTGGACAACTGACCAAAGTTTACACATACTACAAACAATTCCCTCACAGGACAACTGGGAAAAAGGAAGGTAAACGTCCACAAAATCTGAATCAACAAAATAAAATACCATGCAGCACTGAAATAATGTGCTAGAAATATAAATCACATTCTGATAACAAAAAACACTCATATAAACATCAACAAAAAAATATATATAGTTAAATGGTAAATCATAGAGGTCTTAGCTCTCTTAGAGGAAACGCAGCACTTCCAACAACAGTATTTCATTTGATGCCGTTCATTTGGTTTCCTTGAGGATGGATTCCTTTACACATATATGACTGAATAGATAATGAACACAAATCCTGTAATTAGAAAACTTGCATATGCCCACTGTTGGAATACAGTAGAAAACAAAGTTTATTGCAGTCACATTTCCACAGTGTTTTGGGAAACATCCATCTTGGGCAGTGTGAGTTGGAGATGTAAGTGCTATACACTAACAGTGTGCACTGTTGGAGTTTTCCCGCTCATGGCAAGATTGGCGTTCATGGTCTATTCAGTTATACATGTGTATAATAATCTGACGTGGAGAAAACCTAATGAACGACATCAAACTGGACACCGTTGCAAGTGATAGACAGCTACAATTACCATATACATTTTTTATATGTTTATATGTGTGGGATTTATATTCCTAGCACTTTATAAAAGTGCTGTATGTTTTCTACTTTGCTGAAGTTTACTTTTATTGCCAATGTTAGTATGAGTGAGTGTGTGGTTTGTTACATCACTATTGCAGTATGTGGTGGTGTGCAATTTCCCTGGGATCTGCATTTTTTCAGACACTCCTACATTTAGGTGTTTTGCGGTTCACCTTGTTTTCTTTTCTATACTTCTCAGTATAAGTCTCAGCTACCTCATAAGTAAACAACGCACTAGTCCGCTTACTAATGGTTTTGTTGAATGCCTTGAAAGAGTAGTAAAGAAATAAGGGAGAAAATTGATGCACAATGAGACTGTGTAATTCTGAAAAGAAACCACGGTTTGTGTTGGTGAATTAAAGATGAAAGAATTTTGTGTGGGATAAAGTTTTAGGCATTCCACACAAACCTGTAAAGAAAGAGGCACTCCGGATGAGCCGGAGGGGGCGAGCTTCAAACATGCCTGGCAGCAGTTTGCTACCACACATCTGTAAAACACCTAGAACAGCAAGTTGGGACAAAAAAAGTTGAAAAAACAAATAACAATAATGTAGAAATAAAAAAAAAACAAGAGATATGCCAAAAATAAATAAATATTGAAACATAATATTTAGTAGCAAAATCAAAGAAAAATAAGCACGCTTTTTGGGAATATACAGTTTTATTTTTCTCATCACTCTTTTTCTGTAGAAGTCCATACTTTCTCTTGCCTTCTCTTTACCCTTTCCTTTGTTTATTTATTTTTTATTCACCCAAAAAAACCTTGGATAATAACTTCAAAATATGTTTTGTGCAAATAGATTTGTACAATTGAATTGGATTGCACAATAAAACATAAACTGAAAAGGCAGAGATAATGAAATACAGAACATGGACTGGTAAATATAAATAATTATATAATTGAAAACTACATTAGGTGTAACATGTAATGTTTTTGCAGTTTTTGACCCTTAGAATTTCTTCAGAAACCAATTCATAATGAGAGATACAAAAACAAAATAAAATAAACTTAGTGTTGAAGTGAGCAAAATACAGAATGACATTAACAAAAGATGCTGCACAGTCCTGCATGAAGCATACAACCACTATTATAACAGATTACTTCATACATCTGTGTATAGATATTCTATTGTTACTAAAGAAATGAGTAGTCATAAGTCATAAATATATAAATACCTAGGTTGGATCCACTTTGGTCAGGTCCCTGTACATTCTGAATGATACCATGTTTTACTGCACTGGAATCTGATTTGATGCTCTCGAGGCTGTCCTGCAAACTAAAAAAGAAAAACATGCCATCCAGAATAAATAAAAAGAAATAAACCAACACACATTAAAACAATTAAAATCTAAAAAGAGTGCAGAAAGCTGCCATATTAGAATACACAGAATGTCCGATACAGACTATGACTCAAATCCTAACACACACACGGTACTAATTGCTTTAGAAAAAGGCAAAGAAATGCTCCGAAGCTTGCACTTCCATTTCTTTTCAAACCCATCATGTGCTGTCCATTTAGATAGCAGATAATAAGCGCACACACAATACAATATCTTACGTGTTTGTGCTCCCGCTGAAACCTCCCACTTTGGCAGAAAATACTTTGCTGATCATCAACTGAGGAGGGCAACTGGGGAAAAAAGAAAATGAAGTCTTACTTGCAGGGATTGAATGTATACACACACTGAATTCTTGACAAACATTTGAAGATTTTAGCAGCCAGACAAGCCATTTCAGGAGCCAACCCAGTTATTTTAGGAGCCAGGAAAATTGTACTTCCACAGAGATCTGTATAAAACAACCAAAAAAAGTGATTCCATGCTCCTTGGATTTGCCTGTGTAAATCAAACTTACCGGATAAAGTGGATTTTCAAAGTTGAACCTTTGTAACTCATTGCAACAGAGCCAAACATCATCTCTCCCAGCATGTTTACATCGGATGCCGGCTTCGAGTACTACAATTAAATGCAAAATAATATCACCTGAAACATCTTTGTATTATACTCTATTAGAACACCTATGTTACACCAGGCTTTTGTCAATTACAGTCAAACCAGATTTTAAAGAGCATGGTTCCAATTCCATATTTGTTTTTGGGTTTCCATTCTGGGATATTTTCCTTTTGTGTAGTCTTATATCACGATATTAAGTGTTTTAGACGTCAGCTACTCAAAAACGGAGTGGTGCCAGTATAATAAATTATCCTCTTTATTAACATCCATAAATATAACACCTTCCACAGGCAGAGCAAAGAAGCAAATGCTTAACGTGTTTCATGTGGACAATGGTTAATCATAAGTTGCTTTGAATTCTGGGGAATGTTTTATATCTATGATCGTCAATAAAGAGGATATTTTATTATATTGGCAACACTACGTTTTTGAGTAGTCGATGTCTCAAACATTGCATATACCGTATTTGCTCGATTATAACACCAGGTTTTTTTCAGAAATAAATGTCTGTAAAAACTACCTTGTCTTATAATCGAGGTCGTCTTTTAAATCAGACCTCAGACAATCCTCTGCCAGCCCCTGCCACCAGAGCCCCATCAGACCTCCCGTCAGAACCCCATCTTACCTCCCGTCAGAACCTCATCAGACATCTCATCCGCTGGAAGCAGTGAGCCTGTTTTCAGGCTCATTACAGATAAAGTTTCAGCCACTAGCGCAGGTCACGCAGCACTCACGTGACTCTTTTAGTAAGTATGGGTTTGAAAATGTGCTGGTTCAAATAGGGCAGGGGTGTCCAAGTTTGTTTTACAGTGGGCTACTTCACCGTAATTTTTTTTGTGTGTGGGCCGCATTGATGTTTCATTTTGGAAAAAAAAAATGTGTGTGTGCGCGCGTATATATATATATATATATATATATATATATATACACACACACACACACACACACACACACACACACATGGATGTACGTACATACACACACACACGTAGATATACATACATACATACATACATACATACACACACACACGTGGGTAGATATACATACACACACAAGAGGAGATATATATATATATATATATATATATATACACATACATACACACACACACACGTGGATATACATACATATACACACACACACACGTGGATATACATACATACATACATACACACACACACACACGTGGATATACATACATACATACATACACATATAATTATATTATCACAGTAATGATCAGTGTGTGAGTATGTCACAGATTCCCCAGCAAAAAAGAAATACTCAAATTAAATGCACACAGTCATTCTTACACAAAGTTACACTTACATACACACACACTCAAATACACACATAGTCGCATTTACACACACACACATACACTGAGTCACACTGACACATACACTAAGTCACACTTCCACACACTTTTTTTTTAAGAAAGAAAAACCCCGTTATTTTGTTTGCAGTAAAAAAAAACCACTCAATTCAATGTGCATACACAGACACAAATACACAGTCACTCTAACACACCATGTTACACTTACATACACACACACACTTTTACAATAAGAAAAAAAAAAAACATGTTGTTTCCCCTCCCTGCTCGCTTACCTTATATCTGCACGGAGGGGGATTGTTCCATCTGAGCACCAGGATGTCACTGACAACCGGTGCTATATCGGGGTCTGAGTGCGAAGCGGTGGATCTTTCTCCCCTGCGTGAGAGGAGAAAGCCCCGTCCCCTCGCGCTCTGACTGTGTTGGAGCACCGGGTGTCAGTGACATCCCGGTGCGCACTTTGCTGGAGTGGGTGAGAGGTGCGGCTACCGCTGCCACTCTGAGGCGGGCCGGCCACATTTGGCCGCGGGCCAGACGTTGGACGCCCATGAAATAGGGGCACATCTTAGTGAACTACATTTCCCATGAATCCTGACTGCCTTCAGGGGGACTGAGAATCATGGGACATGTTGTTCCGAAAGATGTGCTACTCCTCTCGGAGCCACTGACTGATCGGAAGGTGTGTACTTTAAAGTAAAAAACAAAACAAAACACTTTACACACATTACTACCCCTCTCCCCAGTACTACCCCCACACTAGTGTTCATAGATGTGTCTATGAGTGAGTGTCAAATTGTAAGTGTACATATGAGTGCGTGTCAGTGTGGTTTTGATTTTTTTCCCCCATAGTGTAGTCTTATATTCAGGCCTTTTCTTTTTTTCCCAATAAGATCCAAAATGTGGCGTTCATCATATAATCAGGGTTGTCTTATAATCAAGCAAATGGTATTCAATTCAAGTGGGACTATTTGCTGAAGCAAGCACCTGTTAAATGGAACAGTCTCAGGTATTTATATATGCTGTGGAATTTGAGCTTGCATTGTTGTTTAAAAGTCTTATATCACAATATTTTGTTATCAAGCGTAGGCATTAAAAATGTGCATAGTGACTCATTACTCTCGCATATGTAATGAATTACAATATTTGCATCCCAGTTTTTCTAACCTCTGCAAGAAACTGAGCGAATGCTTCCTTAAGCAATAAACTGCATAGTTGCCAACATCGGCCATGTTTCCAGGGACACATATTTGTTCCAAATTCTGCAGAAAGAGCATGCAATGTGCAGTCCGGCAGTATGTAGGATGGATATACATAAAGACCGAATCCAATTAATTAGTCAGGGTGGAGATCTCATAGGACCTATCATGATTAATTAATTGGATTGTGTCTGTGCGTATATCCAGCCTACATACTGCCGGGCTGCACTTTGCATGGTCTTTCTGCAGCATGTGGAACAAATATGTGTCCCCGGAAATATGGCCGATGTTGGCAACTATGAAACTGCACAAATTGTATTAAAATAAAAATACTTTTTGAAGGGTGACCCAAGATGACAGGCTGCTCCTGGGATACATTAGGGAAATCTTTCACCATTTGTGCCCTTATAGCCTCTGATTGCAGCATTTTACCAACTTAACAATTAGAACATACCAGTCATCAAAGTGACAATGAGAGTTTATGCCCGGGAAACCATGAGGACAGACCGTTCATCTCTGGAATTGTACATAAACGTGTGTTGCAAACTGCTGCCCAAAATGGCACCTGTTATTTCTTTGATTCCTTTAATGTTCTTTTTTTCTTCCTGTCTTCATCTTCTGTTCTCTCTTACAGATTCTTGCCTTGTTGGGAAATGCAGTTATTCCTACACAGCCTTGCTGAATGGTTACTGGCAATAATTGACTGTTTATGGCATTCTTTTATGTCTAACTTTACGCTTAACCACCTCCTACGTCCACTCTGCTTGCTGGGACTCATACAAGGGTTGAGTCTGGGGAGCTGCTGCATTGATGAACAGTTACGGTAGTAAACTGACCAGATGTGAATCTATGTTCCAGTGCTGTAAAGGTAGTCTAGGGGAATCTCATGCTAAAATCATTTTTTCTAGTTATCAGCATATGTTGTTTGTTGTATATACAAGCATATTGCAAATTATCACAAATGGGTAGAGGGAAATAATTCCAGTTTCAAATCTGTTACTTATGCTATGTTGTATAGATCGCATTATCACAGTGGATTCAATTGTAGTACAAACTGTTCACATACCATAGTGTTTCCATATTATAAGGACATTTAAAATGCTCTATATATAATTCCAATACTTAAATGGATATATATTTTTTAAAAATGGCGCACCAGTTCTTTCTCTGGACTTCAACCAGAAGTACATGCCTAGCAGTGAAATACAGACGGTGAACATAGACCTGGGACCCAGTATATGTTATCCCTGCATGGAACCCCTAACCGCTGGAATAATCTTTGACATTGAGCTGTGTGTGCAGGCTGAAAAGACTTCCTGCTTGGCCCCCTAATGCGGGGATGGCAGAGCATCATGGGATATGTAGTTCAAAAACATCTGTAGAGCCAGAGTTAGCCATAACTGACCTAATGCATCGCGCATTAGTGTCTGAACACCAGGTGTTGCATAACAGCCCAACGCTTAGTAGAAACATGAAGACAGTCTGTGCCTGTGTGAAAGGCAGAGACCAAGCTGGAACAAAAATCCCCCCTTCCCTGAAATGAGGTAGAGGGCCAAGGAGGGGGTGGGGGGTATATCGATAGATGTACTATTTTTGCTCTTAAACAAAAACTGCTGGCTTGTATGATTGTGTGTGTATGTTTCGGTATCAGTTAAGTTTGTCAAGCCCTGTGTTAAGCTATTGTACCTGGTATCTGGGTAGTGCCTCCTTGGCAGACTGAGAAGATCCAGGTACAGGAGAATGGGAAGTGATGGTGCAGGTCCCGCTACTGCTCTGACATAATTTACCAAACATCCTGCTTGTTGCTTCATCAGTTGGTTTCTGTAGAAACATTGTTAGACTAATTATTTAAGTGAAATATTTGCTTAATAGATTATTAGGAAATCAAAATAAAAACACTCCAGAGTTTTAAGACGATATATCAAAAAGCCATTTTTTACTTTAGATGTGAGAATATAAGTGGTACTTAAGACTCTTGGGGTACATGTCAGTGTATCTTCTAACCAGCAGCCATGGTGCTTCCCTAGGAAGCATCAGGGCTGCAGCTGTTGTCAACAGTATCTCACTGCTAGTGCTAGTCCATTTACACCTGCCACAAACAGAAGACACCATAACCAGGTCCCCTCTGTTGGTGGCATTCCAAAATGAAGGTCTGTCTCTGCACTAGCAGCGCCAACAGATTCCGACCAAATGCATGGGGTGAGCACTGACTAGCTGAGCAAACACTGACCAAGTAAACCAATGTGTCTCTGCAAAGGTACACATTGGGCTTACTTCGGAACAGTGGAAAGGATGTATTACTATTTTAAAATTTGTATTTATTCTTTATTTTCTTCATACAAAACATATACATACGTACATAAAATATTCTGAATTAAATCAATAAAACAAATAAGTATGAACATTTAAAAACAAATACACATAGACACATGTTGGATAAATATTTAAAAAACAGAACATTACCAAGGGAAGATTATTTCAGAAATAGAATTATTAACAAGCTGCATCGCTGTTTTTGAGGGCGCTCTAGGATAATCTCTTGGTCTGATCCTTACCCAATAAAGATGGAGGTTTATACCAAAGATGAGACTAATGTCTTGGTACCAGCAGTAATATGTTTAATTTTTTATTTCTACTGGTGATGCAAAAGATAAAAAATAACCTTTAGTGCAACTTTAAACAGTTTTGAAAATGGAGATTTCTTTTTAGTTTTGAAGCCTTAAAACAGGATACAAACTATGCAGCTAAATGGATGGGAAATGGAGTCCTGCGTTATATACACTTTAACCAATATTTGCCTTGTTAGAATACTTTTAATTGCATTTTCATGAAATATGCTAATAGAATTGCTTTAAAGTACCGTATTTGCTCGAATATAAGACAAGGTTTTTTTCAGAGCAAATGCTCTGAAAAATCCCCCTCGTCTTACATTCGAGTTCGTTTTATAATCTGACCTCAAATTGAGGTCAGACTATAAGACTGTGATCCAGGTCCCCAGCAGAGCTGCAGGGGACCTGGATCCCCCTCTCTAACAGCAGGGGATGTCTGCGCGATGAGCGCAGACTCCCCTGCTTCCGCCCGGCACGACCGCCGGGGCTTCTATGAAGAAGCCGGGTACTTCCGCTTTCGTCACAGAAGTCCCGGCGGGCGTGCCGGGCGGCAGCAGGGGAGGTTTGCGCTTAATCGCGCAGACATCCTCTGCTGCCCCACAAGCCACCAGGGTGAATCGGGCAGCTGGGGGATGTTTGCACTATACGTGCAGACATCCTCCATGCTTTCCGACACGGCAGTCTATTATGACGGACATCCCCCGGCTGCCCCCACTAGCCACAAGGGAACAAAACCAGGTTAGGGGGAGGGGGGAGGACACAGACAGACAAGGGGAGGGGGGTAGAGACAAAGGGAGGGGGAGGACACAGACAAGGGGGGGGGAGGGAAGAGAGAAAAGGGGAGGGGAATAGATACAGACAAGGGGGGGGATAGAGATAGACAAGGTGAGGGGGAGACAGACAAGGGAGGTGGAGAGAGAGAGAAAAAGTTTGGGGGGGGGAGAGACAATGCTGGGGGGGAGAGAGACAGCTGGGGGAGGGGGAGAGAGGCCGCACTGTCACATAAAAGGAAATAAAAACAAGAAATGCATTTGTATAATATACATTTTTTAATTAAATATTAAAAAGCAATTTACATATATACAAGTTAAACTTTTTTTCCTATAGGGTAGTCTTATATTCAGGCTTTTAGTTTTTTTCCTAAAGGAATATACAAATTTTGGGGGGTCGTCTTATCATCGAGCAAATACGGTACTATCAGGTGTCCATGTTTTTAAGGGGTGCAAACATAAGAGCATATCTATATATAGAACAGAAAAATATTATATATTAGCAAACCTAGCTTTCTAGCTCTTCTCACATTTTGCAACCCAACACACAGGTTATCTAGTTTGTTTAATCTCCAGTGGGAATGTCACCAGGCAGTTAAATGTACACGCAGCAGTCACATGCTTGACGCGCGGACACAAACAAAACAAAATCATTAAAACGTGGAGTTTCTCCTGAGCTGCAGCCAAGCACTGACAGCACAAATCAGATTAACCCATATGTAAATGGCATACACACATTTGTACCTCCAGAACAGTGTATTAACAGATCGGGCAGGAGCATGAATACTTGTAAGGACATATGACACAGTCCCTGGTGGGGCTAGTCTGCAGCATACAATGAAGTATAGCTACATTAGGTAGAACATGTATTTCTCCCCATAGCCCTCTACTACAAACCATGCCAAATTAATTGATTTTCAAGACCTGGCAACTGCATACCTCTCATGTCTCGCCATTTTGCACACACTATAGCTTGCCCACGTTTCCTCCAGTTTTGTAGGAGCTCAGAAAGATTTCAGCACCAAATGAGATCCAATACATTAATATTAAATGGTCTGACCTATTTATACTCAAAACTAGATGATCAGTCAGACACTGCATGAGCTGCTTGTTGGCCAAATGTCAAATAATCATGTGACACCGTTACCCATGGAGTACACAAGTGCATTAATCACTTTAGTCTCAGAGAAATCACAAACGAGGTTTATAAATAAACACTCCCAAATCAGAAGGGTCATATACGTTTATTCCAGCACAAATTTACATATAGGCTTACGTCCCTGATCAGCTATTGCTCAAAACCCAAGTGGACATTACAGCACAGGCTTGAGAGCCTCTACCCCCAGATACCACAGGATAATCTGATCGTCATACAAGGACCTATTTCTCCTTCAATTTGAGTTTTTATTTTTGGCAGTACATAAGGACAAATTGCAAACATTTTAAAGTCTCACACATATATGTATGTGAAGTGGAGAAGTCTGGAGGGACAGCATGAAGCAGACACTGTGTATGCATGAGGAGTTAGGTAGCTGAAGACAATGTCACTCTACACAGAATACTTTGTTTTAATACAATATTTAATACTACTGATATTTCAACAAAGAAAAATAAAAACTTTAGAAAAAAGATCTGGTTCAGTTTGTTAAAATGATGGGAACAAAATAGCACAAAGCAGAATCAATCTTACCTGTGCGGGCTCATGTTTTACTTCTCTGACTGCTTTGGAATCAAATAAAACTTGTCTGCCCCTTTTTTCACAGTCCTGGTAAACAATTAAGCGAATGCAACTCAAGTCAAACTCAGAAGAAGGCCAGCTGTGAATGAGAAACAGAAAAGAGCTTAGATTGTGGCTCCATTTTTTGGAAGGTCTCACATAGGTCAAGATTGAAGAAACAAAATTCCTAAATAGTTAATGGTTCACTTCTCAAATTAGGCACAGCAGTCTCACTGGCTTTTTTGGGCATTAGTGATTTTTACATCTATTTTTCAATTTTGTTACAAATGTGCCACTTCAATCAACCTTGTAGTTACTTTGTTAATGTGTGGAAACCATGGGATTTATTCAATCACCTGCTGTACTGAAACACTGTGAATTCACGGTTTTCTGACAACGTTTAAATTTCCCCCATTTGTCCAAGTTAAATTCAATGCTCACTGACATCTTTGGAATGTACTGGTGCAGGAATACAATGTTGCAGATGAGTGCACCAGCCAAGCATCTATACTAATAATGCATTTTGCGAACAAGCAAAGCAATGGCAAAACCTTTCTTCTCCATTTAATGCAACAGTACCATATTATTATTGGAATTTGCTGTACCAGTTAGAAAAGTATTCTGCACAATATATAGTAAATAATTTACTTTTTAACCGATAATCAACAATGCAATTTCCAAAGCGTAAATGGTATCAGACCATTATTAGGACCATTATTAGGACCATGACCGCATTTATATCTAAACATCAGACTTGCTAAACATCAAACGCAATGCTAGCAGGACAACTACCTCTACTCTACTTCTACCCTGTAACTTTCTCAATGCATTCTCTTTCTGGTCTACTTATCAGCTGACCACTGTAAGAACAGGTAGGCAAAATGCTTGCAGATAACATCTGATGCCAGGAGGGCAGGGTAATATATGAAGAAATGAAGTGGCAAAACCGGAGAAATGGGAAAATCTTTGTGAAAGGGGATGGAAGCATCTTTACAAAGGAATTTGGGAGCACTTGGGAGTATCAAGCTATTCTAAAATTCACTTTCAAGAATGTAATTCCACTGTATGACTGGAAGTTGGAAATGGATGAACACATTTGTTGTTTTCCCTTTACTTAAAAACAAATAAATAAAAGAAGGATTAGAAACAGTTCATTTTAAATCCCATCTCAAATATTCTTAACCTTTTGAATGCTACAGCAATGCAGTGTTCACCTGCCTGAAAAGCAAAAGTGTAAAATTAAGCAAGTGGGAACCATCTAGAAGAAATGCACTGGCTCTCCAAAAGGTGATCTGAGGTCATCCAGTTGATGGCCAATCCCATTACACTAACTTGCCCTACCATGAACCAAGGATAGGTTTCTGTAATACTTTTGATTTCCTAAACATTTTAGGAGATATTTCAACTATCTAGAAATAAAATCAAAGTAATACCTCTCCTTAGATGGCATCACTTTCTTCCCCTTCTGGACATAATCAAAAGAGAAGCTGTACTGCCAGGGGTATAGAGAGTGTGTTCCCACCTCAGCTTGGAGGCTATTCCAAAGCACAAGACTATCAGATGACTAGGGCTGCCTCCCTCCCCCCTCACTCAGCACAAAAGCTGCTGAGCAGACTGACGGCTGCACTTCTATCCTGTATTGTCTAGGATGCTGCTCACAATACACTGCTCCATGCTACCCTGTATTCACCTCCAGTCAGCAGACATACAAAGAGTGGGTGGGAGTAAGACACATATTCTTCCTCCAATATCTAGTGTATTCCTCCTTGACTTAGAACCCAGGAGTTCTAAATTGTTACAGAGTTGTAGTGAATTGTGTTATCAACAGACAGGAAAACAGCAGAATATTTCATTCCAATGCTGCAAGTTACATCACTGTTGGACAGGAATCTAAGAAGCTGTCCTTGGTGCTCAAATAAAATTTTACTTCTGTTGATAGTTTGCAGACCACAAGAAAGTGTGGCAATGCACCATGAAAGAAGAGAGCTTGCCTATTATGTACAAAAGTAACCCTTGGAGAGTTAATGTCCCTATGTCGGGATACTGTATGACAGTCATGATCAGTATAAATGGAATACGCATTATGCACCAGTGCACTGCAAATGTGAGAATTTCCAGGACAGTCTAGTCCCCAAACTCACTGGTGCATGTTGAAGATTACTGTTCGTACAGTGCACAGGCTTTTTTCCCCCAGTGTGATTTGATGCAGGCATTCTGCATAAATCACATTTTGAATATTTGACTGTAGCCCTCCCCCAGTGATTACTCTGCATATATACTGCAGGTTCTGCAGCACTGATTATATAGACACTGAGGCTATAAAGTTTTGTTTAATTTAGTCATTTCTGTGCTGCTGGAATACAATGCATTGTGTGGAATTGACTTTTACTCAGCTATTGTGGGCAGTTCTGGTTACTTTCCCAATTTCATCTAGCTGTAAATAGTTGAACTTTTAAGCAATGCAAAATGTAAAAAAGTACTTTGAAAGCACATTAATATGCATTAACATTTTGGAAGATGCATTTTGGGCACCATGCAGTCCCTTTAATTATTGTCCAAGTGAAATGTGCTGGTAAAAATAATTACAAAATAGAAATACAGTGATTGGGTAAGTTGTAAAAGGTGGTACTGTATCTTAAATTGTGCAAATGCATTTGTTTCTAAAAATCTTTTTAAAGCAACTTTAAAATCATACTACCATGGGGAGCCTGTATTCTCCCATACGTAATATTGATTTCAGATTTCATACAAATTGTACAGAAAACACTATTAATGGACTTATAAGGCGTCACAAAAAATTTGAAATCTTATTTACATCTTGCACCCTGCATAGGTGCTAAACCACAGCAGCGTTTCACTGCCATACTATGTGTGTGTTTTTCTTTCTCATCCTACTGGATGTGTCGATCAATAAATACTCTACTATCGCAAGTCTGTGTTACTACCGGTAAGTAGTAGTAGTATTTTGGCAAAACAGTTCCCTGTCCCTAACATATAAATGGGGGGCCAGGCAGCTAGCCCTGACCCCCCGCCTGCAATCAGAAATGGGCCTGGAAGCTTACCGTAAGGTGGATCTCTTCTGTCCCAGGGATGTCTGTATATACATTTTGTATATTTATATATTTGTCGCAGCCAGGTGTTACTGCTTATCATTGGATTATGAGAAGTCTAATGTCCCTTATGTTATACTACAGTGTCCAATACTCAGTTGTTACATACTGCAAGTACCATGGACCCAAATCCCTCTGTCCCTCTTTGCTACCAAGTCAGACAGATGTTGAAATATGGATCATAAAGCTAATTCATAATAAAGAAAAAACATTGTTTCTATTCTAAAAGAATGCAAAAATATCTATCAATCACTCCTAAGGGTCCATATAAAATGGCCTTAAATGTGCGTGGGGGGGATGGGGGAATAAAATCCTTCCCCTTTAACCACAAATGAACGCACCATTTTTGGATATATATATATATATATATATATATATATCTATATATACATACATACATACATACATAGACACACCCACATATACACACACTATACTGATTAATGGGAGGCATGTCCACGACACTGTGTACTTCATTGCGGCATTTGCCCACTGCATAACCCAACTATTTATAATGAGGTTGAACATTACTGAATGTACACTTAGAATTTTCAAATCTGAGCCAGGCGGTGGAGCCTGCTTTTGTCACTACATGCTCAATTATGCAAATAATGTGCACAATGGGGCATGGAAAAAAAGGGCATATTTTTATTTATGTATTAGAAAGACTGGGTCCCTTTTAAAGCTTTTGCTTCTCAGGTAAGTATAGTGTTAACCAGTATGACACTTAAGTATTAACAAAAAGATTATATAAATAAAAAACACCACAGGCCCAACCACCACCAATACTGCTTAGTCTAAGCACTTTTCCTACCTGAAAGGCACCCACGAGATCCCATGACCATTGTTAGAACGAGGTTTTAGGAGATTATCTCTCACATTTCCAGCACTGTAGCCTTTGCACTTTTTTGCTTGTGGATAGCATCGAGTTTGTTTTTTTAACGGACACCCAGCACATCTGCTAGTCATTTGTGTGCCCCCACACATAATCTTAACTAAGGTACAATCTAAAAAAAAAACAAAACACTAAATTCCTGAAAAGGTTATAAAAATTAATAACAACAACAAAAAATTAAAATGATCCCATTGGGAAAAGAAAAAAAATATCTCTATTTCTTCTTTGTCACAAAGTTTGCTTCTTTCAAACAAGTGGCTAGTGGTCTATCTGTTCCAGACTCTTGCATACAAGCATTTGACATTCTGACAGGTAGGCTTGCTGACATAGACTGTTCTGCATTTCTGGCATCTAGCAACACACTATACCTTAAGCTGTTAACCAGTCACAAGACAGAGCCATATGGCTCAGCTGGAAAAAAAGGCAGGCTTACAGTAAAGGAGCCACCCTCAGATACAGGGTTGTTTAAACACTGGCGATTCTACTTAATAGCTGTCATGTGAGTATAGCTCACGTGATAGTCCACAGTAAAACTTCCTGCTTGCATTTATTGCCTGCAGACACCCATAAACTTGTAGTTGGTCAATGCACATGCTGCAAAGTGCATTCATTTGCAGCCATGATCTCTCTATGAAACCTTTATTCTACTGTGGCAGTTACATGAAGCAAGGAGGACTAATGTTACAATTATAACTTTAAATTTCCATCATTTAATATAAAATAATACGTGTTAACCTGTGCTAAAGGAGCAAAGGTTATTTGTGCTTTTATTA